>JAAAKG020003281.1:0-21641 GCA_010014905.2 Druon quercuslanigerum | reverse complement strand
TTCTATGTCCCTACTTTCGCATCCCTTTTTCTTTGTTTCAGGTACACATAGAATGTCTAGTTTCCTTATGTGCATAGCTTCTCGTATTTCTTTTAACTTGAGATTATTCACCCCCCTAGCATTCCATACACCCAGTATCCATTCGTCGCCTGAAACTTGACCTTTACGTTTTCCGTGTGCATGTCGTTTGTCATTTAAAGTTTCTGTCCTTTCCGAGGCTATTTTATTGTTTGTATTATTCATTGTTCAGATTATACGCCCAACTACCATCTTTATTCAATAAGTTTATTTTGCGAGTCAAAATCATATTCAAGTTAAGTGTCAATTTTTCATATAATGGAGTCTGTAGTTATAACTTCCGTCCCACCAAACTTCAGTTAATAAGCAAGGAATAGGAAGGGTGAGCGGGGAGGGGTGGAACCGAGAGAGTTGTCTTGGGTTGATGTTTTTATACTGAGAAGATCACCAGTCTTCAGAAGCGTTGTATTGGATGGGTAATTAATTAAAACATGAAAAAAAATAGTTTTTTTAAAAAGTATGATTGTAAAGTAAATTTTACTATGCTTAAAAACAGGCGTGCGCTAAAATAATAATTATATAATTTATTAAATAAATAATAACAAATTATGAAATAATAATATAATAATATACTGTAGGTAAAATATTAATACGATAATTTTATAGAAGTTTCTTGTGATAGTTATTTATATTTTATATCAAACGTATTTTTTATTTTTGTGGGTGAATATAAGTACTTACTTCGCATAATCTTGAATTTGAATTCGGTTCTTATTTGTTGCGTCTATAATTTATGATCCACATTGAACCTCTTTCTTTTTGTCCTATTGAAAAAGGGTAAGGTTTAAATCCATTCTCGTGCCTGTTTCCACAAAACAACACTGAAGCAGACTATTTTTCTTATATTCCAACTTAATTTTAAATAAACTATACATTATTCTTATCGTATTGTTTCCCGCGAACCATTAAAAAACCTATATGGCGATTGCATATCCCTGTCTGATATAGTACCCTAATTCAATGGGACAAAACTTTATTATTCAATAGGTTGTTTAGTTTTTTGCCATCGCTCCCGCCAATTTAGAAAAATCGTGAAAATAAAAACTGGAGAAAAGGCACTTAGAGTTTTCGATCGGAGAAACTATCAATTTTTGGTTACTTACATCAGCATACATTGTGCACTGCTGGCCAATGCATACAAATATTTAATTGCATACAAAATATCAAATATAAGAATAAAGAGTGAAAAATATGTATCGCAAAATGCGTAATACATTTTTTGGAAACTTTACCCCTCCCGCACTACTGCAAAAATATTTTTTCGTTGAAGTTAACATGCAGAATGATACATGTTACCTGAAGGTAACATGTATTTTGTGAATGACGCGTAAGTCAAGAAATATTTTATCTTCAGGGGAAGCTCTTTTAAAACTGCCTGTTTTTGCGGAGGCTGTAAGAAAGTGCGACGCAGTTTTTTAACCTCACGGCATTGACATAATCCGCATGTTGACGGAAAATGATCCAAAAATGTTTGACAATATAATTAATTCCTTTGAGGGGATTGCAACCGTCCAGGTATGTTATTATAGTTATTATAGTTCTATATCCTATTCCTTGCTTTCATATTGTAATTTTTTTTGTCTGGTATTATTTTATCGTACTCATCCTTATTATCAGTTTTTATATCCGATAAATGAAAAAACACACAGAAATTCATTTTTACAGATTGGTTTGGTGGATCTCCTAACTTATTTCGAAATAAAACCCGATTTTATGATTGGTCATTCAGTTGGGGAATTAGGCTGTGCTTATGCTAACGGTTGCTTTACTGCTGAGCAAATGGTTCTATTAGCTTTATCTCGAAGTTTGGCCTCAGTAGAGTCAAATTTACCGAGAGGGTCTATGGCAGCAATTAGTCTTGGATATAATCATATAAAACCATTTCTTAAACCTGATATAGATGTAGCTTGCCATAACAGTTCAGAAAGTTCAACGATTAGTGGTCCTGAAGAAACTATCAAAAAATTAGTTGCAGATCTTTCGGTTCGAAATATGTGAAAAATTCTTAAGTTAACCTTTTTCCCCGATCCTTTCCAATTTTCAAATACCTTTTTATCAAATAAGTTAAAAATAAGTTAAATATATATTTAATTTAATAAAATAAAAATATCATATTTATTAATATAAATCCACAGGCTAAGGGTATCTTCGCCAAAGAAGTAGCTTGCAGTAACATAGCTGTCCATAGTAGATACATTGCTCCAGCTGGTGTTAAATTTAAAGAATATCTTCAGAAAGTTATACCTGATCCGCGACTTCGTAGTGTGCGCTGGCTCAGCACTTCAGTTCCACATAACGAATGGAATTGAGCTAAAGTTTAAGTGTCTTCTGCAGAGTACCACACAAACAATCTTTTAAATTCTGTTTTATTTGCTCAAACAGCCAGAGTGATTCCAGCTGACGCAATTGTCATCGAAATTGCACCTCATGGTCTATTGCAGGCTATTGTAAAAAAATCATTCGGAGAAAGTGTCATCAATATTCCTCTGACGAAGCGTGGGCATCCAGACAATGTCGAATATATTCTGGCTGCGTTAGGAAAAATTTACAAGAACGGTGTTAACATTAAGGTTTCGAAATTATATCCTAGGACGGACTATCCTGTATCATGTGGCAACCCTTCGATATCGTCATTTATCAAATGGGATCATTCAAAGGATTGGTAATTTATTACTATTTGACATATAATTTTCACTGACCAAAAACATTTTTCTTTCGACAGAATACATATTTGAATTTTCAAATTATTCAAGCTCAAGGCACATAATCATTTACCACTCAGATGATGACACGCATCTTACGGACCAAAATTCAAAATTAACACATGGAGGCCGTTTTCCTAAAAACATTCAAAAAATAAAAAAAATGAAAAACAACATTAGGAGAAGCCTAAAGGTTTATATATGAGCTAAAAATAATTGTTTCTGTAGAGGTCGAACTGCTTTTAAAGTTTGAAATGAATAGTTGGCTTTATGAACTACTCACAAAAAAAAACTCTAAATTGTACTAGTTTAGGGATATATCTACCTTCGTCCAATCCGTCGCCTATAAAGAAGGAGAGAAAAAATATAAAATAGATTTGAATAGTGATGCTTGGAAGTTTTTAAAAGGAAAAAAAAAATCACAACAAAATAGTTATGCCTTGTTCCTTATATCTTAAGCTTGCTTAGACAGTTATGAAGCAAGCTAGTGGAGAAATAGACCCAATAATAATATTCGATAACATACTAATTCATAAAATCCAAAATGTTACTAAAGATGTAGTTTTAGAATTGACAGTAATGGTTTAACACGGTAATTATGCATATTTTTAAATATGCAATACTCTTGTAAAGTCTGATCAATATTTTTAAGGTGCGTGAATAAAATATCTATTCAAAATTTAATTTATATATTTCAGGATCTGGAAATTTTGAGGTATCTTTGGATAGCACTTTGTTATGTTCCGGAGTTTTACGAAAAAGTGAATCCGCAGTTTTGGAACAAACAAAAATTTCTAATAAACATAATAATAGTGAAGAGCAATTGAACCACATCGATATATATAAAGAACTCCAAATGCGAGTATTTTAATACTCTGGGACTTTCAGAAGTATTAAAAAAGCAAATTCAAATGGATCATACGGCACTCTGGTAGCACAGGAAGAGTGGATTATTTTCATCGAGGGAATGCTTTAGATGTATATCTTCGGCAACATTCTAAAAACAGTACAAGTTCCGCTTAAAATCATAAAAATCATTATTGATATGAAGCAATACAAAGAAGTAGCTGCCAATTCCAAAGGTATGTAATTTTATACACCAAAACCTGGTATTATCAAATTGTTAAAAAATAATTGATTTCTAAAATGATTTTTATTTTATCAGATATCCCAGTGTTAGTTGATCAACAACTCAACGCTGTTTATTCAGGCGGTGTAGAACTTCAAGGAATCAGTCTAATATCCCTTGAGCACGAATCCTTCAAAGGTTTAGTGGATATTAAAGAAATAAAAATGGTCACGAATTCAAGTGGAACGGTGAAGACTCAATCAACTCTAAATGTTCCGAAATATCGTCAAGCTGCAAACTGGAGAGCTTATCAATTTCACCCAAATGATCTTGATTCTATTGATTGGGTAGAAGATTAATCATTTATTTATTTAGATAGTGATAGAGTCGTAAAAGTCGAATATTCGACGATTGAAGCATCCGATTTACTTTTTGCAACTAAAAACATTAGACCTGGTATAAGCAATAGAAAAAATTTAACTAGCGATGGCCTTTTAAGGCGGAAAAATTTCGGATTAGAATATTCTGAAATCGATATAAAAGGAGCGCATGTAATGGGAATATGAGGATGTGGAACTGTTTCAAATATCACTATACCTGATCCAGAATTGAGTTGGCAAGTTCCAAAAACTTGGAGCCTACAAGATGCAGCTACAGTTCCACTAACTTATGCGACAAGTTACATGGCTCTTTACTTAAAGGGTGAACTAAAAAAGAAGCAATTAGTTTTGATTTATGATGGCATTTCTGCTCTTGGACAAGCTTTAATCAAGCTGACTTTAAGTGAAGAATGCGAGGTCTTCGCGATTTATGCAACCAAAGAAGAGAAAGCCTTTCTAAAAAAATGCTATCCTGCTTTTAATGAGAATCATCTCTTCTCGTCAAAGGGTTCATTTCAAAATAACACTTTATCAGCAACTAAAGGAGCGGGAGTAGATCTTTTTATTTATAATTGTAGCAATTTAAACAAAGTTAATTCGAGTTTAGCTTGTGTTAAAAGCCAGGCTCGTGTCATTCTTTTTGGGAATCTGCTGAACGCTTTAAGTGAATCTGTGGGAATGGAAATTTTTTTAAAGGAAGTTAGTCTTCATTCAGTTATTCCGAAGAATTTAATTGATGCTGATGCAAGTACAAACTAAAAATTGGTTGCATTGGTGAAAGATGGCATTAGTAGAGGCATAGTCACACCTTCACCCTCAAATTTATATTCAAGAGAGGCCCTTCGTCAAGCTTTTAAAGATAGCGCCAAAAGAAGTTCTAAAACGGTAAGCATATTTCATACAGGTGGCTTCCTTTTATTTAATTATTAATTTAAATATAAAATTATACTTTTTTTTTAGATTGTGGTTAAAGTTCAACCAGAAAATTCGGCTAATGTAGCATCAGTTACTTCTCACTTTTTGTTCTCTAATAAAAGATCCTACTTGATAATAGATAATTTGCGTACTTTTGGCCTAGAATTAGTAAATTTCTTGATAGCTCGTGGAGCCAAGGATAAATTAATCGCTTCAGCGAAGAATAATTTAAAAACTTTTTTCAACTATCGTACAAAAATTTGGCAGCATTCTGGAGCAAAAGTGATTCTTCGAGAAGATCTTGATTTTTCTGAGCAGGAAAATGTAAAGAGCATTCTGTCAAAAGCTTCTCAATTGAATCCAGTTGATATGATATTTGATCTCCGAAGGATGGAAGAAACTTTAAAGAAATCTTTGTCAAAATATCTATTTATAAAGAATCTGATTAAGGAATCTAAAAAAAATTTAAAAATTTGCGAAAGATTGTTCTCTGTTCGACTTCAAGATATGCTGTCGAAAATTTGAATAATAATTTATTGAGGAATACTAATGTGGTAAATATTTGTCAAGAAAGTTCAAAGGGTGGTTTACCAGCAATTTTCATTTTGTGGAGTCCAATAGAGGAACTGGTTGAATCTAAACTTTCAAAAGAAAAGAAAATACCTTTTCCTACCATTTCACAATGTGTGGAACAACTGCAATACTTGATAGGACTAAGCACGTCTGTGGTTACTACATCCTGCAGTAAATCTGTAATGATGAAAAGTCAACAGGTAAGAAACTTGAGGTAAACTCAAATTTAAAAAATGCTTTATTTAAGCCTAATTATAATGCTCAAATTGATATGAAATACTTTTTATAAAAAATTTTAAATTTTTATATATATTTGTATCCATTTTTTTTCAGAATAAAGCTAAAGATAAATCGGCTACAGAAACAGACAAGCGTGCAAAATTTCGAGAATATCTTTATACTACTAAAGGTGCAGCTTCCAAGGCATTGATAAACTTAATAGAAGAAGCAAAAATAATTCATTGATTTATTTATATAATGATTTATTTATTAGGTTTATTAATTGTATTATATAAAAGAATACGTTTGCAATCTTTCGTTTTTAAGTTTAATCCGTAGGGTGTTCCACTACTACGAACTATGAGTAACTGCTATACCGATTAAATTACATTTTATTAGAGCGACCTGAGCCAAGAATTCTGTATTGGGTTACTTTGCTATCTTTCTTTGAATGGTAGTTTTAAGCCTATTGAAAAAATTATTTTAAAAAATGCCAGTAAAGCAACAGATCAACTAAATTAGAATAATACATTGATAATTTAATATTTAAAAAAGCCCCTTTGAAAGTATATTATATTTTATTTAAATCGTGCCTGATTTACAGAATTTCTTTTCAAATTACTATGTTAATAAATTTGATTTGTTTTTGCACAAAACGGCTTGTTTCTTGACAAACTCAGAAACTGCTACACGTTTGCATTAAGTCACGAATTATCTATGTTTTATTTGCTCACACAAATAATTTTATTACCAAGGTAGTACATATACGTCTGCACGCAACGCTTGTCCCCCTTCTCCTTGCTATCTCCGTACGTTTAGACGCCACCTTAATATGAACATACATAAACGGACGGTCTATCCGAGCGTTTAGCTTTTACTTATAAGAAAAGATATTATTTTGAAGAATACAACAATTTTTCTGAGAGGGGCAAGCAAACTTCTTTATAGGTATTTTTGAATATAAATGCTCCGAAATCTATTGATGAAAATTTAACAAAGTAAGACAGTGACGAGAAAAGCTATCTTTTTTATAAAATGGAATAGGTAATCAAGTCGACACTAATAAATTTGTCTGAGTATACCATTTTCAATAAAGTATCAGGCCAGCAGGCGCCTAGCCGGCTAATACAAAATCCAACTCAATTTAAAGAAAAGTGAAGATAAATTGTACTGCGTAAATGACACGAATGGTCATTTCGTAGTCCGAAAAGCGTGGACTGCATCCCTTGAAGGAATGCTTCAAATGTTTATCTTCGAGCATAATATGAAAACAATAAAATTCCACTAACAATTATAAAAATTATTTTAAAAAAATAAAATATTTAATTCGTGGCTAATACCAGCTAAAGCGTTCAATGTTGTTGTAAAAGCTTTTTTTTTAAAGCTAAGACGCGTTTCGACACAGATCTGTGTCCTTTTCAATCATTGTTTCTTTATACAAAAGTACATTGAAGTTAGAAAAAACACGATATTTCAACTATAAAAATTATTATTGATATAGAGCAACACAAAGAAGAATTCCGAAATTTAAAGCCTAAGTAATTTTTAAATATATAAATATCGTATTAATAGGCTGCTTTCTAAAGATTTATTTTAAAATAGCTTTTTTTCATTAAATATCCCAGTATTTACTAATAAAAAATGAAGATAGTTCGTTCAGGCGGTATAGAATTTCAAGGAATCAATCTAATGCCAATTAGACGCGATTCCTCTAAAGGCTTTGTGAATATTGAAGGAGTAAAGATTATAACAGGTTCAATTGAATTGATCAACACTCAACCAGTTTCGATTGTTTAAAAAGATTATAAGGTTGCAAACTGGAGAGCCTGCCAAATTGACCCCTAAAATTTCAATTCATTTGATTAAGCTGAAGACCAATATTTTAGTCATTTAGACGATACAAAAATCGTAAAATTTGAATACTCGACGATTGACGAATCTAATTTACGTGTTGCAACTGAAAAGGTATCTTCAATTTAAAATGTATATCTTCAATTTTTTAAATTGAAATTTAATAAATATTTTTTTCAACAAATAAAAGATAGCTTTACGAACTTTGTTTGGTGTTGAAATACTAACTCAAGCCCTTGTCAATATTTTTGGTAATACTCAATTTGCAGGTAGATTTAATAAAAAGTAGTATTATTAACGACTAAAGGTTATTTAATTTTCATCATTTGACTTTGGAGATCATCGCTAGATGGGCATTTGAGACGCTTTTCTAATTTTAATCAAAAGCGGAAAAAGTAAATATCCTTTTATTTTTCTCTTAAAATTCAATTAGCTTTTTTTTTAACAGTATACGTTCATTTTTCCTTAACCCTATGACTATCCAATAAATAAATAGTTAAATTGAAAAAGTTATGAATATTTCAACATCTAATGCATAAAAAGCGACTAGTCCGTGCCTTTAAAGGCATTTTAGAAAAAGAATACAATTAATGTTTTAATCAATTTTTAAATTAATTTCATTTAGACAAAGATTATGTTGGAATTTATTTCGAATAAATAAAGGTGCAGCCAGAATCATATTGATAATTTTTCTTTTCACAAAATCATAACTCTGAAATCGTAAATCTTAAAACACTGTGTAAGTGAAAAATGGCGCCTTCTTTATTTTTCTTTGTTACTAAGATTTTTAACTGGCATGATTCATACCATTTTAACACAAAATAACCTTAATTATCTCAAATTGATTTAGGAATCCTAAAATTTTTGATGAAATACGATTTGGAAATCCTAAAATTTTTGATGAAATTCGATTTGGAAATCAGTAAAATAAACAAGCAGTTGTATCATAATGTCATAAACTCCAATGATGATTGAAAATATTTTTTTTCTAATAATGAACATTCAAGGTAAAAGAAAAACTTTTTTTATAGCGAAATTAAGGAATTAAATTTTTTATTATTCTTCTTCTATTGATATTGTACTATACTGCCATGATTTAAAAATTGGCACAGAATATAAATTAAATTTAAATAACTTTATATAATTATATATATGATAAGAGAGAAAGTGCGAGAGCGTAGGAATGAAAAGGAGAGGGCGGACAGGGAAAGGATAAGGGCAATGGAGAAAAAGCAGAGAAAGGAGGGTATGGTGGTACTGGGTTGGAATTTAAATGCAAAAATGGAGGAAGGGGGTGGAGGCAGCCTGTACCATGAAGGGCAGAGCTTCGAAAGGAAATTGCAGGATACGATAATAAATAAGAGAAAGGGAGATTCTAAAATGCTGCATGGAGGATAGAGGCTGAGTTGCGGCGAATGGTATATTACAGGGATCATAAATATGCAAGGGTAAGAGAAAACAGTGAAATTCGCAGTGGAAGGGAGAGTGTCATTAGAATATCAGCCATTAAGTTTGTGGATAAAATGGGAGTATGGCGGAATGCAGGGTGGGACAGAAGTGTCGTTAGAAAGAGAATGTCATGTACAAGGGAGGCAATATAGAAGTATCAGGGGCAACTATAAAAGGTAAGTTTTATGGTGAGTAGTTGGAAGAGATATGTAAGGATCTAAAAGAGATAGTAAAAGGGTGTGTGCAAAAGAAGGTATTTGGAAAGGAGGAAAAAAGAAATCATGAAGCCCTAGTGGCATATGGAATGTAAAAATATTGAAGAGAAAGGTAAAAAAGAAGTACAGGAAGTGTAAGAAAGAAACTGCGAACAGGCTGAAGGGGGTGTTGAAAAAAATATGGAGGGAAAGGGATTTCCAAGAGGATGGAGGGAGGGGTTGAACTTAAAACTGTATAAAAAAGGGGACAGGAAGATGTAGGAAAATTATAAAGAAATTGCGTTAATGCTTACAGCGTACAAAATATACGCGATAGTTTTCGCAGATAGGCTGCGGAAGGATCAGGAGGGGAAAGGAATACTACCGGAGACGCAAGCGAGCTTTAGAGAGGAAAGGAGAACTATGGACAACATTTACGTCGTGCAGCATGTGGTAGATAGAGAATATGCTAAAAAGGGTGCAAAAGAGTACGCGTTTCTGGTAGATCTAAAGGGCGCATTCGCATCGGTGAATAGGAGAAGGTTGTGGGAGGCGATGAAAGAGAGGAGAGAGAATCAAAAGTGCTGATCGAAAGGGTGAGGAAGGTATGTGAGAAGACAAAAGAGAGAAAGAGAGCTTAACTTAACGCTTTTTGCAATTTATTCGCGGATAAAGAAGGTAAGCTAGCGGCCAGAGCAGTGGGAGGAGTTATGGTAGAAGGAATCGGGATATGATCCTCGCATATGCAGATGACATAGTGCTGCTGCCAAACAGCGAAAAGGCTTTAAAGGAGATGATGAAACGGTTGAGAAGATACTTAGTTAAAAATAGATTAAAGTTTAATTTGAGCAAGTCGAATGTTCAGGAAAGGAGGTAGGAGAGATAAGGGAGGAACTTAGAGCAGATAAACGTATAAAAGAGAGAGTAAGAAGAGCAAATTATTGTGTTTGTGGATGATCGATTCGCTATTGGTGAGTTTTTTATATAATGGAGTAGACGTGTGGCGGTCTAAAGTAAGTGTCGAGGTCAAGCGGATACAGAAGAGGTATGTTAAGTGGGCACTCGGTTTGTTAAGGAATACACTGAATTTTTAATAGAAGGGGCGAAGTCTAACATTCACGGTGTTTGCTTTTATAGGTTCACTCTCTCTTTCTTTCTTTTCTCGAGTAAAAACTTTACTTTTAACCATGGGTGTTTTTTGCGGTTTTGTACTCGCAAAGCTCACCTAAGAATTATAGGTCTAATTTAATGCTAAGTTTCTATTTTATAAAGCACATCGCGTTTTCATCGTTACCAGCAAGTAAAACATTATGAACGTACAACAAAAGTAAAACGTGAATTTTATCTCTGACGAGAGTAAATAAACAGGGATCTCTTTCGCTATCCTTTAAGTACATACTCTCGACTACTCGAGTAAAAAATTTATTCCAGTTTTTCGGACTGATTTTCAGTCCATAGAACGACTTTTCTAATTTCAAGACCAATTCCTTTCTCTCTCCCTCCGAAAAGGCAAAAACCTTCAGGAATTTCCATAAAGATTAATTACTTTAAGGAAATGTGTAAAAACGCTGTTCTCACATCCAATTGCCATAAAGTCATTCCAAATTTATTAACGATTAACAATAGCGCTCTAACTGGAACCAACCGCGATACCGGCATGTATGTCTTTTGCAAGTCGTTGCTATTACTGTCCTTAAAACCCATACAAAATAATCGGTGTTTAAACACTGCTGTACCGTCAGGATTTAATTTTTCATTCAACACCTCTCACGCCGATGATATTTGGCGTAGCTCCTAGACCTTTTTAATGAGCCTTCTACTAATGCTAAAAACTTTGTTTCTCTTTAATGAATCTATTGCTTTCTTAATAGCTTCTTTTTACTGTGAGCTTTTAGGTCTCAACATTGCTTCGCAGTCAGTTTTTAAATCACCGTGCAAGTTCGCAAGCTACGCATGATATTGCACGTCACAGTTAGTTGTCTCAAAATTGTTTGCGTCAACTAACGCAAATAAAACTTCTATTTTATTATTCTGTAGTTCTTTTATTTTCTCCGTTTACGACGTCGTTTCTTAGTTTAAAACCAAGTTCTTTCGTTTCTTTTATATTCGCAGCAGAATTTAAATTGGTGCTTCTGAAGAGTCTAATGTTTTGCTTTGGGTTAAATAATTACATTCAGCGTCATTTTCAGTTATAAAAAAGCACATTTTTTCACAACTTTAATTTAAAATTTAACTTTTAACTGATCAGTCCAGAAAGGTTCTTAATACAGTCCTTGAGAAAAATGTCATTTATTAGTATTGATAGTAGATTTTTTGACAAGTCTTTCAACAGTAAAACCTTATCAAGATAAACAGTTTTTTTGTTTTCTAACTCAATTCCAAAGTTTTCAAAGCCTTACCTTGGGAGTTTAGCTATCTGATTCTAATGCCCTTGCAACTACAGGTTTTATTTCCGAGTCGACGCTTTTGAATATTAGACACGAATTAGTTAAGTGATTTGTCGACCAGTTCTTCCACTTCCACCTTAATTTGTTTTAGCTTTTTAAGCATTACCTTCAGCTTAGAGAGGCTTATCACTCTCGTATGATATGTGTGGTCAATATGATTTATTATTATATCTATAATTCTACTTTCATTGCATCTAAGTTCATTTTCATCAGTCACAGTCAACACGGTTTCGTAATCTTAGCGTTTTGCTCTCAATTCAGTCATAAAATAATCTTTAAAAGACTCAAGTCTACTAGATTGTGTAAGTAAATAACTACAATTAATATCCTTTATAACTACAATTAAACTTAAGTTGTTTAAACTATATTTACTTTGATTAACCGAAGAACTGCTTGAATTTAAATAACATTCCGAACACAACCTACCTTGATCAATTACAAGTTGTAAATGCTTATTCACTATTGGTTTACCCCTCGATTCAGGACCTCTGGTGTGCTCTTATTTAAGTCATCTTTGGAGCAAATTCAGCCCCTCTAAGACTCATTCAGCATTGTGGAGCACAAAGGTGTGGGGTTAGTTCTGCTGATTCCTACTTGGTCTACTTAGCCATTTTCAACCTCTTCGTCGTCCTCAACTTCTACCTCTTAAATAGAATCTACAATCCTTCTTAGAATTAAGTTAGTCTTGTCAATGGTAAGTAGACTCTGTGTCGATTACACCATGTTTGCAAGATGTCTTTGGTGTTGTTTGTGTCGCATTATCAGCGGAAAATCTCATCATTAGTGAAGAAGTAGTTTGCGCTTACACTAGATTGACACTTGGAGGTGTTATTTGTGTGGCGGTCGCACTGACTTCAGCTCTACTCTGCTCCTCCTCACCTGATTCATTGAGCGTCACTGCGAACGACTTCAGGGCCCTAAATTTCATCAACGTTACCTGAACAGTTTCCTCAAATGAGGACATCTCTCTTTTTTTCTTTCCAACTTCCACTGCCTTTTCCTCGCTCCTCGAGGCCGGTGAGTAAGGGCCTACAGATATGCTAACCAAGGTGGTGTTTGCAGTCTCCTCGTCGATGGCAACCTCAGATGCCACTCTCTTCATCTCCTTCAAGTTGCTGGGAGTGACAGAATGCGTTTGGATTGGTGTGACTGTCATCTTTATGGTTTTAAGACTCTTCCCGAAACTGAGGAATTCAAGAAAACCCCTCTACAACAAGTGAACCGTGAATTCGCAATTGCAACATTATGCCGAATCTACGAATAATGCCTTGGTAAAGCCGCAGACCACAATGTATGTGAATTACCTTATTAACTCTAGAAGAAAAACTTTCTTTAGACTCGTTAGTGTCCTGACTTTATATGTTATAGTAATTATTTATAACGATCTTTAAATGTATTGTTCACAGGTTTAGCCGGAATGATACTTAGAATCTAAAAATGTACTTTTTCCCCACTATGCGTTGGCAGTGATAGATAAACATTCCTGTCTAGGTGTCATTAGGATACTGCAGAACTCCTTAAAGCTATTTATATTCGCTGTGTCTCGGATGATTCGAGGTGGACCCGAGAGCAGTTCGCGCTTTAACTGTTAGACCTTGGCAGTGAACTTCGAGCCTAATATTACGTAGTCAATCACATATTGAATGCGGAACGCGTACTATCTTGCTTAGCAAATCTTTGAGTGATTTAATGCATTCCTCTTTTGGCCTTTTAATCAGAAGTTGGTTTTGTTTTACGGTTAGCATGAAACAACGTTCTTTCTGTGAACGGGCTTACAAGGAACATAGGTGCTAATGTTTCTCCTGGCGTCGCTCTTACTCTACTATAGTCTGTTCCCCGAGAGAAGACCCTACAGACGCGCATGCGGGTTATCATTTCTTGGTGTAAGAGTGCCCCCACCATTTTTTCACACGTAGTTTCTGAATTTCTCTTTTTATTGGTCTCTTGGTCTCAATTCAATATTCATTCCTTTACTTGGGTTTCTTTTTTAAATAGTTTGAATCATCTTTACAAAATGTTAGCCATAAACGATTAATTAAAAAATGAATATATCTGCATACCCCGACTTAAAGGTGAGATATTCAGAATTTGCGAATTATTTCGATTTTAATGGTATGTAATTTGTCCATAAAGTTTGAAAATTGGGAAAGTAACAAATATGAAATTGAATATTGAGAAAAACTTTCTTCAATTAAACTTCTTCAAATTTTTAACCTTTCTATGCAAGTAATATATCATTGGAATCGGAAACATTCGTAGATGCTGATTATGATATTTTTACTTCGCAACTATTAGCATTTATATATACATATTTTTATTTCCTTCCTTTGACCTGCCTATGGACAAAAGATTTCTGCTGCAGTAGATTTACCCAAAATGAGATTAGTAAACAATTAGAAAAGTAGTAGAAAACCTAAAGCTCACTGTCCGTCAGTCTCGTAAATTATTCTAGAAAACTTTGTTTCATGAAATCGAAGAGCTTCACTTCAGATTGGCTTAAAAATCTTAAGAAATCCCGCCTTCTTGAAAAATTAAACAATCACCTGAGCGAAGAAAACCAAAATTGTTCGTTCTGTTGGGTTCTTTCTCAGGAAACAAAGTATAGAAAATTCTTTTTCATGAAGCCGCAAAGCTTCGCTTTAGATTGGCTGAAGCATTTCAAGATATCCCGCCTTCTTGAAAAATAGCACATGCAGCGGTGCAATGCAACGTTCTCTCGTAGGGACTATATTGGTATCGTAGCTCTCCAGCAGGTCGTCCTTCAGTCGATTTGTCCAATCAAAAGTATAAGGAAAAAATGGCCATGGTTTATCTAAAAAAGGTTCTATCTATTATCTAATATGGTTCTGGTCAAATTGGCTTAAACTGCAGTATAATGTAGTTTATAGTATATTGATCAAATAAAGTCCCTCGACACTGGATCCAAAAAACCGCTAGCTTTCGAAATAGGAGAGACCAGATGTAAATTTTCATGGACGCGAGAGGAAACAATAATATCCATGCCCGAATGTCGAGAAATACGTGCGCCATCATCCAGCAGTAAAGTATCTAAGCAGATATATGATTAATAATATTCCGGATATGGGTGAAAATTAACAGTAGAATGATATACCAAAACTCGTATTTTTTTAACAAAGTAATTCCCATTATTTTCTTTCCTGGCCAGAGCATCATCCAATACCAAACCATACACTAATGTTGCTATAACTGGCTTGAACACTTCTCGATTCTGCCTTGATTGGCCGGATCGCATTGGAATCTTGCCTTAACTGGATGGAAAATACTAGAATATTGCTAATATTAATTTGATTATTCTTTAATCTTGCCTTAACTGGCTAGATAATACTCCGTTATTTCTTTAATTGGCAGGTTCGTCCACTGATATCGTGTTGATATTGTCTTGATTACCCGGATTTCTTTCCTTAATTGGATGGACATAAATGGCATGACATAAGTATAATCAATCAGAAGGCCCTAAGCTACAAAATATCAAACAGAGATCAAGTTCGGCATGATCCCTGAATGTAATACCTAACAGTCCTAGAGGACCCGTGAAACTTCTCTACTTTGGATGAAACGTTAACTTTGGTACAACACCCACGAAAAAGTATCATTTTCTCGACATTAAAACATGGATATTATTATTGGGGGATCCTAAACTACTAAATATCAAAGGGACAGAGAGGTCGGCATGATCCTTAAGCGTGGTGCGAAACAGGCCTCAGTAGTCAATGTAAATCTTCTCATCTGCATGAAAAGCGACATGTGATGCAACACCGATGGAAATGTATCCTTTCGTCGACCTTTAGACATTGCTATTGTTGTTCAGGGGGTCCCTAACTACTAAATATTTAAGGGACATTGAGTTCGGCATTATTCTTGAGCATGGTGCCAAATAGTCCTTGAGGGTCAATCGAACACCTGAGTGAGGTGTCTAGAGCAGTGACTCTGAGATACCGGGCGACCTCTCAGAGCACGCAGACTTATCTCTGTATGCGGGGCTCTACAAGGATTTACGAACCCTTTTCCCTAGCTTCTCGTAGGACCAACAATGATAACACTAAACATAGTTGGAGTAAGTGCGGTTCGAAACAATAGAACTCGCAGGGCTCCTGACAATTTGTCGGCCAACAATGCCGACCATTCTAGAGCTGGGGGAACCAATGAGGATGGAGTCAATGCAATGGACCGGCGGAATCTTAGGGCTTTTATGTGGACGAAGCAACAAAATGACGACTTGCTAGAATGCTACGAAGCGAGTGTAACCCCTGAACGAGAGAATTACAAGGCACGACTGCATGCTCTGTGGTACGAGAAACACCCAGTGCTATCGCACTTTTCGTGTCACCGTCTGCGAAACCATGCCTAAGTCTTCAAAAAAGGGGCTATGTGAGGGAACTTCTACTCTATCAGCGCCAAAACAAGACGGCAGCAGAGAAATAGAGGTCACAAGACCAGTGGTTAGGAAATCGATAGAGGACAAGCGATGCTTTATGACCCGCAGATACATTAACACCCAGGTTTCTCTAAAGCCCAACGATCTGGCTGAAATGGATGATGAGCTTTGTGGACAGTTTTTGCAAAGAATCCGACCTCTGGACTATCAATTGTTGTGTGCATGATGCAGCGAGAGCTTTGGCTGATGCGCACAAATGCATCAACTCGCTATAATAATAGGCTGGACAAGACAGTACGCGTCTTGCATTCAATGTGTGATTGACTATATAACATCTCGGGATCCGTTATCACACACTTAACAAGTCAAAGCTGCTGACCATCAGACAGCATATTGTTGAGAAAATACGGATACTATCTGACGCTAAGAGAAGTCTAGAGCGGCGAGAGAGGTGGGTCAGAGAAAACCAACGTTTCTCTCTGACCCATCTCGACTCTTTTGAAACCCTTTAGTTGCTGTCGACCACCTGCCCAAACCAGAGGAGGTCGATGTCTTTTGGAGAGGAGTCTACGAACTGCAACGTAGACTTGATAAAGACTCAAAGAACATTAAGAGCTTCAAGGAGCTGTGTAATGCCTTTTTAACAACAACTGAGAAAAAATGGCCAATCATCACTACTTAGGAGGTGAAAAAAGTATGAAGAGGTATGAAAAACTATTCTGCTCCAGGAATAGATTGTATCAAGACCACCTAGTGGAAGAATTTTTCTTCAACCCACAACCATCTAGCCCGTATTTTCACCTTATATTTGAAGTCGGAAAAGCTAAATCCACAATGGTTGGTGAAAGGGTGCACAGTACTTCTGCCGAAAATGGGCACCTTAGCCGACCCAAAAAATTACAGGCTTATCACTTGTCCTACCACACTGTATGAGATATTCATAATTATCCTAATTGTTAGGGTTGTACCGGCAATCAGACCTGTGTGGCAAGGAATGTATGAACAACGCGGATAAAAAAAAGGCGTAGCAGAATGTCGGAGGAACCTGCTTATTGATAGATGTGTCTACAAAGATGCAGCATTCTACCAGCATGACCTATCGATGGCTTTTGATTAGACCTCCCATAAACTAATCATTTGTCTTTTGGAAAGTTTAAAGGTCCATCCGCAAATCGTGAGGTGCATAGAGAGATTGAAGCCACTTTGAAAAACCAGATTTACTATCTCATCTGAAAAAATATCGTGTGAAAACCAACAAGGTTACTTTCGAACGAGGTGCCTTTTAGGACGACTCCACAAGCCCAGTGCTCTTTTGCCTCACATTTTTGTTATTATCTCTAGCACTTCGCCATTCCCAGGGGTAGCTTTGCGGCAAACCTGCAAATCAAAAGCACAAGGTCACCCATGTATTTTACATAGACGATCTTAAGATTTACGCTAAAAATAAAGAGCAACTACATATAGCTCTAGGGATTGACGAACCATACGCTACGGAAATAGGAATGGAATTTGGGTTAGACAAATACGACACCTTTACGCTGCAGAGACTTATACGTACCTGGGCGTGCTACAGAGCCGCATTCAGGATGTGACATCTATAAAGGATACTCCCCGAAGCAGATATAAACGGTTCATCCGACATATTTTGTCTTCGGAACTGTCGTCGAGGAACAAAGTATCTGAAACGAACATGCTGGCCGTCCCGATTGTACTCTATTCATTAAGAGTTCTTCCATGTACGAAGAACGAGCTCAGATCCCTTGATATCGAGACACGAAAGGTTCCAAAAAAAAGGTTTTAAAAAATATCTACTTAAGTTGCTCCACTGGCAATCGAACCACAGATTTTTAAAATGCTAGTCGGATGCTTTTTCAATGAAGCTTTTAGAAAAATCGAAAGAAAAATAGTTTTCCAGAAATATACGCTATCTCAAGACACGTGTTACATTCATGATTAAAGTAATTTAGAAAACTTTATAATTATAAGAACTAGTTACTTTCATTCAGTATAGATGTCATTTTACAATCTATGAAATGAGATGCCAAAACTATTGATTAAATTATCATTATTAAAATTAATTTATCAGGTATACAGGTCCTCTACAGTTTCCATAGATAATAAGGGAAATGAAAGATGGAATAATAAAGATTGCAATGGACCGTGTATCAAGGATATCAATCGAATGTGCTTATTAAGCTATTGCTGATTTTTGAAACTATCCTCGCCAAACGAAAGGCGAGAAATGTGCCATTTTCGTAAGATATAGTATTTCGGAAACGGAAAAAGATTTTTTAGGTGAAAAATGTCAAAGTAAGATTTTATACAAATTAGTCTATTCTGTACATTTGAATCAGTGATATTGCAGTATACATTAGTAAAATACTGCTTTTGCAGTGTTAGATCAACAAAGTTCTTGTGATGCAAAACGAATTTATACAGAGATCAAAGGCGTGACTTTGATGATTGGTCCTTTATATGATCAAATTCTGCCTTGCGTCCAACCTGTATTTTTTGTAAAGAGGTCATGCAATTGGGTCTCAAGGAAAATGAATTTCTGGAAGAGACGAGTCATTTGCTGCACCTCATGGGATAAGAATAAAATTAACTAATGACAAGGAAGGTAAAGCGGTTGATAAAGGTAACAGTTAATGTAATAAAGCATCTCTTTTTATTTCGATCTATAAAAGCAAATGCTAAATCATTTTCTGTAGCAAATAGTGTCGTTGCAATTGTCAAGGTTAAAGAATAGATAAATTCTTATTTCCTGATTTCCGGTCCCTTATTTTAGCTGTATATATCTTATTTTTTCATGTTGTACAATGCTGTTAATTATTTCTGTTTATTTCTATAGCTTTATTATTTTTCAATTATTAAGCATCACAAACTTTCTGACCCATTATTAATGTTTTCCAGGTACTTACAATTATGAATTCTGGTTATGTTCCTCCAAATCATATGCAAGTTTTTACAAAATCAACTTCTTTAGAAGGAGACTACGCAGTAATCAATATCATAAGTATCGTTGGTAGTTGTGTATCCATTATTCTGGAATCGTATAATAGAGAGGAAAAAATGGAGGAGATACCGATGATGATGATCTCCCTCAATTAATTACACTTCCAGGTTAGTTTTTTAGTATGTCAAAATAATAATAATAATTAAGTAAATTAGATTTTCAAATCATCCGTCGTGTACGCAAAACTTAATTTAGATGTAATTTATGTAAAGCAGGTCAATAAATGTATTTGTACCAACCATTAGAAAACTGTTGAACGAATCGAGTTTATTTTATGTGCAAAGCATACCTGTGGATTTTAAGATGCTTTAACTGTTCAATGACGTCTTTGCGGACGAATAAAAATCAATAAAAGTTGACCGTCCAAAATAAGGAGATACGCTAGTGAGATTTCGGTTTAGAGCTATTATCTAAAACCTGATAGAGGTATAGACGCCCTTTGCGAGATTGTCACATGTTACTTATCCTAAATAATTTTTCAGGTAGAACTCAAGTAGCAAAAGGCAGATTTGGTAGTAGATATTTTTGATCCAAAGACACATAGGTGCAGAATAGTTAATAATTTATTGCAAAATCACTTAAGAGTTATTGATTTAAAACATGTTTTTCTTGACCCAACCTAATATTCATGATTTAAGATATAATATGAACGGCAATCTTGAATATATATTTTATCTACAGGAGATGCTCTTGTGAGACTGTCTCTTTTCGCGGAGGCTGTAGGAAAGTGTGGTTTAGTTTTGAAACCACGCGGCATTGACATCATCTGAATTCTAACAACAAAAGATCCGCAAATTTTGGATAATATATTAAATTCCTTGGTGACGATTGCAACTTCTTAGTTAATTTCATGTTGTATGCAATTTAGATATATTTTGTTCGTTTAATATTTCATTTTAACTGATAAAATTATGTATATAGATTGCTTTAGTGGATCTTTCTACTTACGTCGGAATCAAAACCGATTTTATAATTAAATATTCAGTCGGAAACTTACGTCTTTAAAGTTAATCTAACCAAGCGTGGTCATCCAGACTGAGCAATAGCAAAAATGTACAACGGCCATGTAATCTTAAATGTTTCGAAATTATATCCCAGAGTCAACTATCCTGTATCACGTGAAAGATCTTCGACATCGTTATTGATCAAATGGAATCATTAAAAAAATTGGCAGTTTTTAAATATATAGATGAACAAATATTATGCATCAATAAAGTATTTCATCAGATCTCAAATGCCACTGAAGATAAAGTTTTAGAATTGACAGTAATATTTAAAAGAAGTATTCGGAAATATTTTTACTATATTCAAGTTTAGTTAAATAAATATGCTAAATGTACTATACGTAAGTAAATGAAATATCAATTTTTTGTTATGCTTAGCACTTTTGAAAAAAAAATTAATATAGTAGTTTAGGAAAAAATACAAATTGTAAATCAATTAGAAAAAAGTAAAGAGTAATTGAACATTAGTATATTCATAATGATCTGAAAATGCGAGATCAGCAGGACTCTTGTTTTTTCATTGGCACTCACAAAGAAAATGTAAATGGATCAACTGGTGTAGATGTATTACAAAAAGAATTGATAACAAAAGTACCACTGAGAGTCGTCGAAATTATTGTCGATCATCTTATTCCCACTGCAAATGATTCATTAAATCGTTTTTTTGAAATTAGGTAATAAAAAATTTATTGCCACCAATAGATCAATAGATCACCAACAGATCAGTTCTGGTTCGTGTTAGTATTTTTGCTATTG
The DNA here is from genome assembly GCA_010014905.2 of Druon quercuslanigerum. Classification (NCBI taxonomy): domain Eukaryota; kingdom Metazoa; phylum Arthropoda; class Insecta; order Hymenoptera; family Cynipidae; genus Druon; species Druon quercuslanigerum. The sequence goes on along the minus strand of JAAAKG020003281.1, from coordinate 592 downwards.
GACAAGCTACGCTGAATTTCGCCTTAAGAGAAGAATGTGATATTTTCACAAATTATGCAGCCAATGAAGAAAAGGCTATCCTGATAACAATGATAATCATCTTTTCTCGTCAAAAGGTGAGTTAGAAAACGACACCTTATGAGCAAAAAAGGGTGCAGGAGTCAATGCTCTAATTTATAATAGTAGCAGCTTAAAAAAATCTACTCTTGTTTACTATGCAGTACAACAAAAATGAATGTTTTTTTGCCACAAATTGATCCTAATTTAGTTATTCGCAAGAATACGGTTGATACTTGTGGAAACACAAAACGAAAATTGTCTACTATGGTCAATGATAGAATTAGTAGATGCATAAAGAGAAGGAGATAAAAGCGACTGCAATAATTGCAGAGGGATCAGCTTATTAAGTATTGTAAGTAAAATATACTCAAAGATACTTATCCGTAGGGTTATGAAAATAACAGAAGAAAAGATTTGGGAAGTCCAAAGTAGGTTTATGCCAGGAAGGTCATGTACAGATCAAATATTCAGCTTAAGGAAAATCACAGAAAAGAGTTTGAGAGTGGGCAAAAAAGTTTTCTGTACATTTGTT
>JAAAKG020003270.1:0-21642 GCA_010014905.2 Druon quercuslanigerum | reverse complement strand
ATATCAGATAGGAGACACTGCAATCAAGATCCATTTCAGGTGAAAATTAAGTGACTTATTTAATTTAATGCAAAAATGAAATTCATCATCTTGTATTACTGTGCTTGAAACCAAAAATTGGTTTTAATTAATTTTCCCTCTGGCTGGTCTCTCCTGATATTTTAGCAGAATTCTTTACTTACATATTCATTGGCAGACCACTTAAAATGTGGAGAATCGAAGAGACTTTCCTTTCTCGGTGATACGAAATTAGCTTTGCAAATACCTGCGAGCGAAAACTGACTTCACCTTTGTTCTGCGATCTGTGCATTAGGTAAAGGCTAAAGATAATATAATATGAGGACCTGCCATGCCAACTATACAGCCGGTCAAATATTTCTTCAGGAAGGATCGTCTCGTTCGAACTGTACACACTCGGAAGCCAACAGAGGCCTGCCCATCATCTACATTCTACTTTCTACATCTAGAATTTACATGTGAATCGTATATATTGAGTATAAATATATGCTTTCCTCGGTGGACCGTGGGTGTCGGATGATCGTTTATCTAGGCAGATGGGATGCCACCGAACGATTCTCCTGTCTAAGAAAGACAAACAATTCCCGACGGTCTGTCACTCGAAACCTTAATTCTCTCCATCTTTCTTCATATACAGGTATATATTTATGTATTTAATGACTCATTTTCGAATCGATCATTACCTGAGGTTTAATGAATTTGCCAGTCTTGGAAATTGGAAACCTAATTGAGCAGCTATAGGAATGTATGGAATATCATGACAAATGGTTCAATGATTAGAGGAATAGGAATATAAGATGATCAGAGAAGGAAAAAAGCAGAAAATCTGATTGTCAACTAAATTAAAAATAAAATGGAATAAGACAGAGTTAAATAGAATTCACAAGAATTTTAAGGAATAAAAAAAAGAATCGAACGAAAATGTCTCGAATTCCATAAAACTCTCTACAGTTATCTCTGTTGAGATAATTATAGAGAATTTTATGGAATTCGAGACATTTTCAGTTTTATATAACTAAAGGGTTTTTTTCATAAGAGAGCTCCACAGAATTAAAACAGTCGGATCTTAAATGTGAATTCGCTAGAGTTCAGCAAAATTTAATTATTTCATAAATTCGAAAATGGTTTAGATTAGATTTAAGACCTGAATCATATAAGTATAATTCTAATTTTGTATATCATCAAAGAAAAACACTGACACTATAAGGCTTTGAGGAACATTCCCTATATTTTCTTATCTGTAGAATATTGAACTATTATTTTCTGAAATTCGTTGTTATTTTTGGCATTAATTTTAATATTGTTTGAGAAGCAGAATTTCTATCCTATGGGATCTAAAAATTAGAAGAAAGAACGTTTCCTGAAACACATCCTCAGTAATCTCTACAACTTCCGACGGCTCACGTAGTGGTACATTACTTTCTGTCAAAACTTGTTCTATAGTCTCGATGAAAAGGTCCATTTAGATATATTTAAGAGCTTCAGTTTCTCCTTTCAAAGTCAATAAAGGGTGAAATGTGTCGTCTTGCAAATGAAACCTAAAATCCTATCCCAATCAAGTCAAGTACAGAACAATTTAGTTTATATTATACTTTCAGAGATAAAAAGTTCTATAGTACTTGGATTTAGGTACAATCATTACAATAGCAAAACAAAAGGGAAATAATATTAAAAGAGAAAAAATTTCTCCTTTCAGAGGACCATTTCTTCCCCAAGATTGTCAATAGAACTCTGAACTGGACGACAGACTATCGATTTTAAGACGCGTGGCTGGCAGACCTCACGGAAGATTTTAGTTAAACAAATAAGCATGGCGTTCTGAAACCGTCGGACGTCCCGCACTAAACCCAAATTGACGGTTTCTAAGCACATCCCCGAAATTCAATTTTCCAGGTCTTAACTCTCCTGCTTCCCTTCCAGATAAAAAGATAAAACCAATAGCCCTCATCCTTAAAACGTGACAGTATGAAATTACCAATTTTCTTCAAATTGGTCTTATCGCCTAATTTGGCATTACATTACACGATTTGAGAAGGTTTGATGCAATATTCGATTTAAAAAATATATTCTCTTTTTGAAGATTTTTAACAATTTCAAAAAAATTTAGCATATGGATTCGAATCTTTTAATGACCATAATATCTTTAAGGGGGTAATACAGGTACTTTTTTTTCAAAAAATCAATTTTCCAAAAATCACGAATTCTTGTATTAAATATATGTTTAAATGCTGTGCATGTCAAAAAATCATAAATTTTTCTATGTATTTTAGAAAAAAAAACTTAAATGCGTTTTTCTCGAAACAACTTTACTGGTCAACTACTGAATCGATCGGACTGAAATATTATCAGCTCATTCTGAACATCGACTACAACTCTGCTCTTCAATAATATTGCGAATTTTTTTATTTCCAACGCTTAGAACTGGAGATATCATGTCAACCAGATTTTAGCAAAGCTGACTTCAGGCAGCAGTATTTTCTTTCAATATTTATGTGTAAAAAGTTTGAAACAATAAAATAATTATTATTATGAAAAAAAAATTCTTAAAAAAAACATCAAAGTTCTCAAAAGAGTTCGCAAAATTCAAATCATTTTGAAACATCCTATTAGGTATTTTTAATTCAACCATCAGCTAATGAAAATGCATGCAAACCAAATGCATGGAACAAAACTTTATTTCTGTATTATCTTCGTAATTAATTATAACTGCTGTCATTTTATTATGTCATTAAATAGTTCTTAAATAATAAAAACTATTTTTCCGATACAGTTATATAGAAAAAATTTTTTTACAAAGATATTAGAAAAATATGGCAAAAATGGACCGAATACCAAGCTTTTGGTCTATTGTTTTCCCCCTCGGCAATGAAATAAGTGAAGTTAGCTTTGGTGATTGAAGTGAAAATACCTAATTAATTTCAAACTGCCTACTTTTCAAATTTTAATTTATTCTTTTTAGACACTTTCAATCTAATATTATTCAGTCTTGAAAGTTGTAAATTTAATATTTTTTAATTATAATGCTTTCAATTTAATTTTGAATTTATGTATTAAGTTTCAAAGTTCTTCAATCTCGAAACTCAAATGAGTCAATTACGAACTTCGAAAGTTTGCGATGAAAAAATGTTAAGGCTTTAATTCAGAATTTTAACACAACTTCGATTTTTTAAACATTAAATAAAAAAATCTTTAATTTCAAACATGTTATGTACACTTTCACTGGTTATTGCTTTCGAAATAAAAAATGGTACAACTTTAGAATATACATGAACGAAATGACATGCATTGGAAAAAATAAGCAATGAAGAAAATTTATTAAATGATCAGTTTCGGCTTGTTTAAAATGTTTACAAGCATCTTTTCTCTGTTAAACAGTTTACCTATGCACCATCATAATAATTGCGATAATTGATATTTGGCGACCACCTAATTTTTTCGCCTCAGAGCACACCACAAAAGATTTCTTTCCAATAAGCCGATTCCAATTTTAACAAAAATCTGCAAAATCTAAAAAAGGTTCCCTCTAAAAATTATTGAGAAGATATACAAGTTTTCACTGCACATATTTTAATTTCGGATTAAAATTTGATTATCCAAACTGCCTAAAGAGTGAATTCTTTCTTTCAGTACCTATATATCTCTGTCTAGTCTATGCATATTAAATCTTCATTGACAGTCAACGCAGGGAAATTATTCAAATAAAGAACTGAGATCCTTGAAAAAGAAAATAATAATAAAATCAATTTATTCGTCTCTTGTTCTTAGTTGGGACTCATGTTTGAGAAAGGATTGAAAGAAGAGTTCTTCCTCCGAAATAAAGAGACTGACAGGGTGGCCAGACGCATGCTTTTCTAACGAGCTCCCACACATGCTGTTAGGAATTCTCGTCGATCGTTCTTTATTGGCAGAGGTTATATCGTAACTGCACCCTCTGGTCTGTCAGTCAAACTCGTTTCCTATTGTCCCGATCCCGTCGACTGGTTTCGGGACACAGCTTATTCTCCATTATAGAAAAAGAAGGAATTTTGACGTTTCAAACTCTGTTATGCATAGAACTTTTTGAATTTTTTATTTATGCATTTCATATTCCACAGATTCACAATTGCTAAGTTTTGTTCTGAATCCTATGTCTATATATAGTAGTTCAATTACACTGAAGATTTGCTATTTATATGGTGACATTGAAAAATAACAAAGTAATCGGCGAGAAAATTCGAGTCCTCTGGCTTTGACGTTGAAAAAGTAAGTGAAGAAAAAATGGTAGCTTAATGAAAGAGGTATCATTTCAAAGGTGCAAATGTTTTACGTTTATGAGCCGATATGTCATGTTGTGCAAAACTTTTTGTGGCTTGCAGCTCTGAAAATGTGATAAAAAGTAAGGAAATTTGACAGCTTTTAAAGACAGTGAACATTAAAGCATAGTTTTTTATTTAAATAATATGTGTCTGTAATAATTTACAATTTGAAAGAAGCATGTGCTTCTTTTTGTCTTCGTAAAAATTGCGAAAATATGGGAAAGCAAGTGGCAGAATCCAGCGTGGTGCCGTTTTTTTCAGGGGATCAGCCTTGGATTTCCTCAGCACGACCTACCCAACTTGTGACTGCGAGCCTCACTCTGGCCTTCGAACTTATGCCTGTGTTGAGGAAAACTGAGGATGATCTCCTGAAAAAACGGCACCACGCTGGTTTCTGGCACTTGCTTTCCTATATAAAAACTGACTTCAAATATCGCAATTTGCACGAAGACAACAAGAAGCACATACTTCCGTCAAACTGTAAATTATTTAAATCACTTCTTTATCTTCATTAGAACTGAAGATAGTTAAGTCGCATATTTATTTACAAAAAACGAACAATTATTTGAATTTTGCAAATATTTCGACGGCAATCTGTTCATAAATGTTTAAAGTACCCCCATGATTTTTTTTAGATTGCTCCTCTAATTTTTTCAATAAACAACTATGCTTCAAAGTTCACTGTCTTTTAAAGCTGTCAAATTTCCTTACTTTTTATCACATTTTCAGATCTGCAAGCTACAAAAAGTTTTGTACAACATTAAATTTCGGCTCATTAACATACAACATTTGCACCTTTAAAATAATCCCTCTTTCATTAAGCTACCATTTTTTCTTCACTTACTTTTTCAACGTCAAAGCCGCAGAGGACTCGAATTTTCTCGCCGATAGTGAGAAGAAAATTTAGTGAGAGAACTACTGTTTTCGAGAGGAACACCCAGAGGAATTTGACTTATGTACCGTCGCTCTTAATGAAAGTTGACACCACCTTGTTCTCAAATGCAAATCTGTTGGTTTCCCATTTTCACCGCAACTATTTTAGTGGGTTACATAAACCTTAGTGAATTGGGGGTCTAAAAATCTAAATTTTTACAGCTAAAACGATTTTTGCCGGGACTCAAATATGAAAAATACTGTCAAATATGTAGAACAGGATTCCATTACGGTTTCATCGATACGAAAGCGCGACTCAATTTTTTGCACTTGTAATAACTATAATTGGAAAAAAAATCCAAGTAACCAAAGTAATACGAAAAAAATTGTTTTTAACAAATATGACGTGCGTGAAAGGTAAAAAAAACCATATCGATTTTTTGAGTTTGACCTTCGTCATACATAACTTTCAATTTTTCGATATTTGCAAATATTGAAAAAATGACATTACTTTTCTGATATCTGAATTATTATAGCTAACAGTTTGAACTCAAAATATTATGTTAACAATTTTATAGACACACGTTGAGTTTCTAATTGTCAGCTCTTTTATATAGTCGAAATATCAAAGAACTTGTGTTATTTTTTTTTAATCTACAAAATATTTGTTGCGAAAATATCGTGGGTTGAAGTTAGGTAAGGACGGTCTGGTGCCAAAAGTGCACGTTTTTCACATTTCACAGGTCATCTTGTTGAAATTTTTTTTATTTGGATCAATGCTGGTTCATGTAATGTGCAATAATAAAATAGGCTTTCTCTTTATACATGTGCTAGTTTCATGAGATTTTTTGTTAATTTAGTAATTGACAGTAAAAGTGATAAAATTGAGTGGGGCCTACGCAGATGAAACTCAGCGTAAATTATATGATTATGACAGAATAGTCATGTCGCGTTGTTACTATGCGTTACTACATTTTTCTGCCTGAGCTATTAAACAACTTGAAATTAAATGACATTGAACTACAATTTCTTTCATCCTTAACTTTTGTAAATTAAATAACTCAAAGATTTCTGGTTAAAAAATATAAATCCACGATATCGTTTTCAATGCTCTCAATTAAAATTAATAAAACTAATAAAACTCAATAAAAATGTTTAAAACTCACTAAAAATGTCAACAACAAAAAATATTCTTCCAATTCAGAAAAAATTAAAAACAAAAATTCATCTCTTCCTCGATAAAACTTTTATTAACAAAATGCCTCTCTTAAAATTCATAAAAAAATTAAAACCCAAAATTCCCTCACTTTAAACCGAGCTTACAATAGCTCAATCAATATGTTAAAAATAAAAAATTTCCTCTTCGAAATCAGAAAAAAGTTAAAAATAAAATTCTCCCCTCATAGTCAATAAAAATGTTAAAAAGAAAAACATGGTCTTTTCCAATTCAGAAAAAAAATAACCAATACAAAATTTGAAAAAAAGTTGCTGTTCCAATTCAATTGGTCATTTAAATTTGTTGAACTATTAAGGTTTTCCTATTGAAATGCTCAAGCTTTAACTTTAAAATTTCGTAAATTGTTTATTATTGAACAGATTCAGAATCGTCTTTTAATATTAATTATTGTTCTATTTTTAGTATTGTAAATTGAATTTAAGAGATTGATTTGCTGGGGTGCGTTTCACACGCGGCGGTGGTAATAAATTTGTATGCGTGTCTTTAAAATAAAATGCTGCCATTATCAGCGAAAACGTTTTGAGTTTTCAGTTTTCAGCTTTTTTACAGTGAAAACCAGGAAATTCCATGCGTTTATAACACGGTTGATTCTAAACCTACGGACGTAAAAAAACACTACCTTAAGAAGTATTTTTTTCAAGGCTATAATTTCAGGTATATTAAAGCAAGATTCAGAAAAAACAATCTCGAGTGATACTAAGGTGAGACCACGGGTGGCAACTCAGATTACTTTATTTTACATTGAAAATAACATCATAAATAATTTATCTTATTCAAAAACAGTACACACAAGAAATGACACCGTAATAAAAAGAGATCTCTAGTCAACACCTTATATCTAATCAATAAAAAAAAGTTTTGCAAATACTCACTGGCAAACCGGGCATCATTAGTCGGAGGTGGCGCGGGGGCATACCAGGGATGATGATGCGAGGACACTCCATGCGACCGCATGGGGTCTCCCCCGCCACCACCGCCGCCAACACCAGGCCCAGCATGATGATACGGCGACAATTCCGAACAGTATTGATATTGCGACGTTAGCTGCATCGTCGCATAAGGATTGCCCATAGCACTCATTCCACCACCGGCACCACCACTACCCACTCCCCCACCAACCCCACCGTTCGTGCCCGTTACGGGCCCTGGTGTACTTCCTCCGGGCGTTGAGCCCCCGTGAAGAGGCGGACTACCACTGCTTGCGCTCGAACTCCCTGTATTACCACCGACCCGAGCACCACAAGCATTCGTATAGGGGGATCCTTGGGGATGGGACACGACGCCGACCCCAACGCCGACAGCAGCTGCCGCGGCCGCAAGCTCTAACTTGCGATACGACTCCTCGATTGGCGAAAGAATGTCCGAAACACTGAAAGGAGTCGTGTGAACACCAGGTTGTACGTGAGATGGATGATGTTTGGGGGACAGGCTCATCGCCAGATCAACTCCGTTTAAGTCCGGCAGGAGTCCTGCCTGTTCGAGTTGATTCTGCTGCTGTTGTTGTTGCTGCTGTTGATGCTGATGATAGGATGCATTGTTGCTACCCTGGCTGCCGCCACCACTTCCGCCGCCACTACCACCGCTCATTTCGGGGACCTCGACACCGTCGAAGTACTTCAGGCTCCGGCTAAGCAGAATGGTGGAGCCGATCTTGTCCCAGGGTCTCGTCCAACATCCTCCCCCTTCGTATATCTCGTTGGTCCACACTTTGGGGCACTTTATTTGGTCGAGGGCATCTCACCCTGCGCTGTGAGATTCGGTTCCTTCTTGGGTATTCCCTTCAATATCAGAACCACTTGTCTTATTCTTATGGGAAGACAATATCCAGCTTCACTGGTTCTATTCCGACGGATGGGTGATCAGAGAAGAAAAGATCCCCTGATGCTATCACAAAGGGAAGAACAATTTAAGTCGACTTATGGTCAGTCCGAAACTTGCTAATAGTAATAAATTTGGAGATAATTGCTCGTTATCCCTAGGTTATCCACAAGAAAGATACAAAAACACTTAAGAATAGATTGTCATCAGATCCACTAGAGAATGTTCCTCATTACTTAAGTTCACTTGATTTCTATTACCGGAACTCACTGGATATCAAAATTGCAGATACTAAACTCCTTAGTCGACCTATCTTAAAGACGGAGAATGTCCTCAAGACCCAATGTCTTCGAAGCACATAGTTAGCACATAGTTCACTCGCGCACTTGAGGTGGTCATCGAAGAGTTCTTGTTCTTTCGGGATGGTTAGTAAGGCGGCAAAGAAGACACGTGGCGCGGTAGTGGCCGGCAGAGCCGGCCGGCGGCCGACTGATATCACCCGGGGGGTCTTTGAATCCTTGGACTCGACCGATAGACGATGGTAGATGTACCAACCACTCTTCGCCTCCACCTTCGCCGAGGGCACACTCTCTCTCCGTGGAGAGGAGCGCGGCTGCTGTATGGATGGATGCTTGGCTGGCTGGATGGATAGATGGATGAATGAATGAATGGAGAGGACTGTTGGGTTCTCCTGGAGAGGTCCTCACGGCCGCTTAGATCCACTCGACCAACGCTAGCTTGTTCGCCCGGGCGGCCCACAGCCTAGCCGAACCCGTAGACGACACGATGAGTGGAGTACCCACTACGGAGAAGTGCCTGCTAGGTACCAAGAGTCGTGATGAGATGTCCCCTTTGCGTGTGAGATGAGGGCTTCCCACCTCTCGAGTCGGCGAAGTGGGCTCGGGCGTGTACACCATTGGTGGAGCTGGGCCAATCAGAGCGGCTGTGCAGCTTCATTGGCGAAGGCAGAGCCGCTGCCCGGCACGCGCTATCGTTCCGTTGCCTGTAGGGTTCCGGGTCGTTGGCGCAGCGCAATGGTCAGAGGGGTTGCGTGGCCAATCGGAACGAGGTCGCTGCCCCCTCCAGGACAACCTGAGTCACGTGGCCCGCGCCATAACGCCGGAATCGGTACAGCCCACCTGGGACACCGGGGAGGACGGCGTCACTTGACGAGAATTCCTCGACAGACGCACTGGCTCGCTTCGAGAACAGATTTGTGCTGCTGGAAATATAATACTTACCTGGGTACACATGAGTGCATGGCCAAGGGGGTGAGGAGATAGTATATACTACTTACTTCGGAGCGACCTTGTAGGGTCAGAGATGGAGTTTAGCCGTGCTGAAGTTCGGTAAAATTCGACCCCCCTTTCCTCCCCCTGCTCCCCCCCCCCCCCCCTCAATTACCTTCTTCACCCTTTCTGGGTGTAATTAAATTTCTTTTAGGCCAGTGAGTATGATATATTGATAGAAGTCGCATACAACGTGAATAGCTCTTGTATAATTCTATGAATGTCTGAAGATGTGGCTTTAAGATTGTATCTCTCGTTTTGGTATTTTGAATTTCGATACTGCTGGGATAATGTATTTGGGTAATCAAAAATAGTGTTTTTAATAACTGGCTGATCGAATTAAGAAGTTAAGATGTACACTGTTTTTTATTTGACATTTTTTAGACACTTTGAATGTGGAGTCACTGTTGCGGGTTCGAGTCCCGGAAGCGGTTAAATGAAATTGACCTTTAATGTCTAAATTTTTTTTTCTATAGATGTTCGTCGATTTGATCTCACTTATATGATAATGTATATTACCCTTTTTGTTTCACGTGCAAAATACTTTTTTTAAATTAAACTGCGAAAAGTTCTTCAAATGAAGTAAAGTTTTTTTTTACAGTAAACTGGTCAGATTTACCGAGTACTTGGCACATTTCATTATTGCAATCAATAGATTAAAAAGATACTTCTTGCTTCTTTGGATAATATTAAAAATTAAACTCTTTGATCTTATTCTATTGATAATTTTAAAGTTTTAAAAATGAAAAAACATTATTTAAAAAAAAAAGACTATCAGAGACATCTGCCCACAAGAAATATAATCATATACGGCTAATAGTAGTTTTCTATTCTATCAATAAGTCCCTTACCGACGTCGCGTAAGATAATGTATGGTTTACATCTGTCACTAAAGAAGATACCTACAATAAACATATTTCTTTAAACATTCTCATAATATAATTTAAAAGCTATCAATATAAATAGAACAATTAAAATTTAGCTCTAAATGCCTTTTTTGAATTAATGCTGCTTTCAATAATTTTAATAATAAAATTTAATTCTGGAGCAGAAGACACAAACAGGAGCGCATTTTGGCAGTGCGCGCTCGTCGCCAAAATGGCATTTCGTATTTTACGTGTTTATGGGCAAATAACCCAATCATTTAAAAATATACACGGCTCAGAACTACGTAAGTAGATTCCTTTTTTGTAAAATAAGACTGACACATATTATTTATCTCGAATTTTTGCGTAAAGTAGTTTTTATTAAATCTAACCTCAAAATTCGGCGAATTACATTTTCATTTTCCGGGAAAAATGATAATTTTGCTTTTTCAAGAAGACTTATACGTATTTTAAATTATTACATCAAGCTTTATTTATCAAAGTAGCTAAGTTATCTGGAGTTATATTATTTAGTTATTGTGTCTTATACTTTCTTTTTGCGGTTAAGAACTTTTCGTAGATTTTGATCGAGTTTTAATTTTTAAATTTCCTTATAGGGTCACCATATTCTACAGTGAAATCAGCGCATTTATTAGTACCTCATTTGCCTATAAAATGCCCTCAACGTACAACTGCCTTCTTCACAAAAAGTGAGTATTTAAACAAAAAATATTAAAAATTTACGCAATGCGGGTATAAAATATAAAATATAAACTATCGGACACATTCTTGTCGAAAACCTCTAGCTAGTTTCGACACTGCATAAATATAACTTTTAGTTGATGTTTTCAGTTTGTTGACCAATTCATAAAGACTATACGAATTGTCGACACCCTCAAACTTTGTCAATCGAAATTTTCAAATCACTATTTTTATTTCATGATAAAATGTATTTCTAAACATTATTAATGAAAAAAACTTTAATTGTTAATGATTTTTTAATACCGCGAAATAATTTTGTTCTTAACATTTTACTATCACACTATAGTTTGTAAACTTTTTCACATTTTTAAATATATAGGAAAAATTAAATTATCTGCAAAAACTTATTTTGAAGAATTCGAACCAATCAAGAAGCTATATTTTAAAAGATTAATTTAAGTTTTGAAGATTTTACAATTTCGAAAAACAATTTGAGAGATTTTTATTAATTATGCAGGACTTAAACAATTTTAGGTAAACTGAATTTTGAAGGTTTCACAATGAAAAATCCATCTGAAAGATTTTAAGACTTTTTTTTATTTTGCAGGATTTAAAATTTTCATATGTAAACTAAGTTTTGAAGGGTTTGATATAAAAGTAAAAAAAGCATTCATCTAAGATTGGTGGTAACATTTTAAATGATTTTTTATTTTGAAAAATTAATTTTATAGGAAAACTGGAAAAGATTTCAAAACATTTAAAATGATTTCCTAATATTTCGAAATAAATAGAAAATATGAAAGCAAATTTTGTCAATTCTTCAACAATGCAAAATTTCAGAAATAATCTGAGTAAACTGAAAAGATATTTAGGAAAGTTATAAAAATATTTTAAAATAATTATAAATTTGAAGATGTTTTTAGGTAAAAAAAATATGTCTTACGAGTCATGGATTTTTCTAACATTTGAAAAATAATTTAAAATATTTTAAAGCTAAGTTTTGCAAGACTCCGAAATTTTAGAAAACATTCGAATAAATTTGAAAGATATCCAGAAGTTTTGAAATGATTTACAAATTCTTTAATACTTGTAAAGATATAAAAAAATGGTAAAAATGTAGTTTTTGAAAGAAACGTTTTTTTAAGAATTTCTAAATGTTTCAAAAGAATGAAAAAACTTTTTGGGTACCTAGGAAAATCTTTAATGATTTTTTAATTTAAAAAAAAAATGTTTCAGAAAATATATAAAAATATTTCAAAAGAATTCTAAATTTGTCAAAGAAGAATTTGGAAGATTTTAAGGCAATTTTGCAGAATTAAAAAAAAGTTTTAGGAGACATTCGAATCATTTTAAAAGATATTTAGAAGGTCTAGAATATCTGAAAAGATTCAAAAAGTAATTTACTTAAGATACATGGACAATTTTTTTATTAAAAATTGAAAAAGGTTTTAAAACATTTCAAATTATTTCCTACAATTTCGAAAAAGAATTTGGAAGATTTCAATTTAGCAAGATTAAAATTTTTTTTTAATCCAGTGAATTCAAGAGATATTTAGAAGATTAGAAAACATTCAAGAATATATTTAAGACGATTCAGCATTTTTCTTAAAATTTTTGGGAAGGTTTGAAATCATTTTTTGTTCTAAAAATGCCTGAAATTATGAAAGATGTTGAAGCAATTTTAAAAATTTTGAAATTTTTTTTTAATTTTAAGAAAAGTTCGTGTCAGTTTAAAAGTACTAGTTTTTGATTTTGTGGCATTGGGGCCCGTGAATGATAAAGAAGATTTAGGTTTCCTATATAATTATATAATTATAAAATCCTACTAAATAGTTCTTCGAAATTTGTATAATGAATTAAAAATTATTCCCCCCCCCCCCATATAATAGCAACCCCAAATACACCCGTGGCGTGCGTTTAATGATGCTGATGAATTTTAAAAAATGTCAATTCATCTAAAATTACAGACACAGGAGAGACTTTGTGGAAATCCGTAACAAGTGTAAGCAATGCAGGAAAAAGACGAGGTAGAGGAAAAGGAGTAAAGTTAAGAAAAAATTTAAACATAGGCCAACAAATAGGAATAGGAAAAATCAACATGTTATGGCCCGGATTAACTAGTCCAATCATACAAGGAAAATCTCTCATTCAACAACAGCGGTTGCCAGACGATCCAGAATATGAGAAAAAGCTAATAGCGATCAGAGATGCAAGTGGTCGATTCAAAAAATATAAACAACATCCTCTTGAAAGAGGCTGGACGAGTGCGAAAATGGGAGGAAGGAGTATTGGTCCTCCAGATCCAGTAGGAGAAGGTAAATATCAAAATTAAGTTTAAAAATTATTTACGAAATTGAGTGTACCAGGGATCACAGCGCAAAAGGGACTCAAAAAAGGAGAAACAGGGTAATTTTTTTACGAAAAGGGGGAAAGATGAAATATTTATTTTTAGATAAATTAAAGTTATTTTTTAATCTTTTCGGCCCGCGGAGGTTCATTCACGGTGATATGAAAAAGTCTGATAGGCTCATGGAAAATTGGCAATTGGAAATTGGAAATTGGAAAATTATTTAGTAAGATTTCAAGAGATTTAAAAGAATATATTATATTTTAATAATATATTACAATATAATATATATTATCTATTATATATATATAATATAGAATATATAATCATATATTATATAATATATATTCAGAACTAAACAATTTCGAACTTAATTTTATGAAACAGAGCTTTTTGTTTGAATTGAAACTTTGAACGTTACAATTTTTATTATTCCAATTACAAATATGTACTTGGGCTCGTAGAAAGTTATTTAGTAATATATTTCAAGAGACAATTTAAAGGAATTTTATACAATATTTGAGGGGTTCTTACAGGATTTTTAACGAAATTAAAAGATTCCATAAGATTATTAGGAATTTATATAAATATCAAAGGATTTTAAAAAAGTTGAGAGTTTCTCAGAGATTTCGGAGGATCTTAACATAATTAATAGATTTTTAATAGATTACAGTGGATTTAAACAGCTTTCAAGGAATTTGAAGAGGAGTTGTTAGATTTTATGAGATTTCAAAGATTTCATCACTTTTTAAAGAATTTAGTGTATTTAACGTTTTTAAATATTACAAGCAATTTAACGAATTTTCTACATTTTCAAGGGTTTAAAAAAAATTTCAAATGATTTTGAAAAGTTATCCAGGAAATGATAAGTGATGATGGTAATGATAATGAAATAAAGGATATTTAAAACATTTCAAGGGATTTCTAAGAATTTTACAAGGCCCGTATAATTTTATAGGATCTCCAAGGACTTTAAAGATTTTAAAAATTTCTATAGATTTTAAAGGATTTGAAAGGTTTTAGGGTATTTTACAAGATTTCATGAAACTTCAAGAAATTCCAAAAATTTCAAGGGAGTTTAAAAAGGGTATCGAATGTATGAAGATTGCGAGAAATTTCTTGAGATTTCAGAGAATTGTTGATGGTTCCAGAAAAGTTCAAGAGGTAAAAGTTATTTAAGGATTTTAAAATAATTTCTTAAGATTGCAGATTTAAAATATTTCGAAGATTTCAAGGAGTTTGTACGGAATTTGCAAAATATTTGAGGGATTAGTGGCATTTAAAAAAAAAGTAAATGATTCCAGAAGATTATAATTGATTTCAACAGATTTCAAGGAATCAACTTTTGTTTAGAGATTTCAGGAGTTTTTAATAAATTTCAGTGGGTTTCTTTAAACGGATTTTAAAAATTTCAATGAAGTTTAAAGCTTTCAGGGTAATTTAAAAGCTTTCAAAGTGTTTAATTGGGATTTCTCAGTTTTTATGGATTTTCAAAGGTTTCATAATTGAACTAGACTTTTGTGGGATTACTGGGGATTTTGGAAATTTCAAGGGATTTCAAAGGTGTAAAAGAGTTTAGGGTATGTAACATTTTTAAGGTTTTTAAAAGTCTTTTATATATTTTTAAAGGATTTTAAAAAGTTATGCAGGACATCAATGGTATTCAAAAGATTTTAGAGGATTCCAAATAATTTCTACTGAATTTTAGGGCTTTAATTAAATGAAACTTGAAGTGACTTCTGAGGATTTCCCCGGATTTGAAGGCATTTTAAAGACTTTAAAGGATTTAAAAAGAGCGATGAATTTTATATAAATTTATTAGAGTTCCTCAACACATTTAAAGGATTTGAATTAATTGATATAATATGTAGAAAAATACGTGTTTTTTTTAATAGACACTATTTAGGCTCATTTACATTTTTTAAATATTCCAAGCAATTTAACGAGATTTAAACAGTTTTAAATAGATTGTAAAGAATTTCAAAGGATTTCAGAATATTTCCAAAGATTTAACAAAGTTATCCAGGACATCAATGATATTTAAAATATTTCAAGGGATTCCAACAAATCTCAAGGGAACTCTATAGAATAAATTGAAATAAATGAAATTTGAAGAGACTTCTAAGGATTTCTACGGATTCCAGAGATTTGTAGGATTTCAAAATAATTGATAAGATTTCAAAGAAATTTTTACGGATTTCAAGGGGCTTAAGAAGAGGAACGAGTTTTTCAGAAATTTGTAAAATGTCCTCAGCAGATTTAATGGGTTCAAGGTATTTCAAGGAATTTAATTTTTTTTAAGATTTGAAAGGATTTCACGCGATTTTATTGAAGACGTATGTATTTTATACCAGATTTAAGCAATATTTAACCCCTCGATTCATTATGTAAAAATATTTGTTTAAATGTACACTTTATAAGAGTATTCAACGATATTTCAAAATGGTTAAGGTTTAATAAATAGATTTTAGGAGATCCCAACTAATTTCTAGGGAGTTAGTGGGGAATAAATGGAATGAAATGAAATTTGAAGAGACTTCTGAGGATTTATACGGATTTCAGGGATTCATTGTAAAATACCTATAATACTAATACTAATCGTCTTCTTTAATTCAGATAAGTTTGAGGGTTTCGACACGAAAGTCCTAGAGCACAAAATCGTTGGTCACATGACCGGTAATTTGGGACGAGTGAGGACTTTCTCCTGCTTCGTGATCACCGGAAATAAAAATGGATTTGGAGGAATCGCATTGGGAAAAGCGTCTGATAGTGCGACGGCAATAAGAAATGCAAAAAATAGCGCTGGAAAAAAATTGTTTTACATTAATAGATATCAGGACCATACTGGTATGAATTTTTTTTAATATGAATGATCCAAAATATAATCAAGGATAAAAAATAATCAATACATTTTTTCCAGTTTTCCACGACTTTCACACTCGGTTGGGAAACACGAAAATATTCGTGACGCAGAAATATCCTGGGTATGGTTTGGTTTGCCATCGTGCAATCAAATGCATTTGTGAAATGCTTGGCATAAAAGATATTCACGCAAAAATTGAAGGATCTACGAATGTTCAGAACGTTACCAAGGCTTTTCTGATTGGATTGTTGCGTCAGGTAAATTTCCAGATATTTCATTCGTGAAGTACATACATTTTCCAAAGTATCTCCAAGTAATCATATCTAAAAAAAGTAGTTTAACATATATCTGGAAAATCTCACAAATTATTGTCGTTGAAAAACTAATTGGGTTTTCATTGGCATTTTTAATTTAAACAACTATATTTTAAAGAACATTTTCTAATTTTAACAAGATTTAGAATATTGTAACAAGTTTGGATTATGTTAGTGTTTTTGTCAGAAATTTCTATTCTTAATAATTACAAAATACATTTTAAAAAATATTCACATATTTTTCACAATTTTAGGTTATTTTGAAGTTATATACAACAAATTTGCATTTTAAAACAAAAATAATTAAATTTAAAAAATATTTTTAATTAAAAAAAAGAGTATTGTGTTACTGTTTCCCATCGGCAATTGGTATTTTAAATAAAATTTCAAAGAAGATTCTTCATTTCCAACAATCCTAGGTTATGTTCAATTATTATAATTGTTTTAATATTTTTAATTAATTATTATAATTGTATTATAAATATTATAACAATTGTAGGTTATGTTATGTAGGTTATGAGTTTTACACCAAAAATTGGTACTAAAAAAAAAAAATTCATTACAATTTAAACAATATTTAGAATCTTTTAACAATGTTGGACCATGTTTTAGATAGATTTCAAAAAAGAATCTAAGGACATCGGTTATTTAAAAAAATCGTTGGATTTTAAAGAAGATATACAATTTTTGAATAAATTTAAGCTATGTTGGCGTGCGTTGCCTAAATTTGGTATATTTAAAAAAATCATTAGATTTATATCGAATGATTTTGGTTTGATATAATAAATTTACAAACCTAGACAATCTCGTACTATGTTTGTGTTTTTCTTTGTAAATTGAAGCTTTTATTAAAAAATCGCTATACTTTAAAGAAAATGTATAATTTTTTAACAATTTTGGGTTGCATTTGGGGTGCCTTAATTCACAAATATTTGACAATTTTAGGTTATGTTAGTGCAAACATCTAAAAGTGTTGTTTTAGAATAAAAATCATTATAATTTGAATGATATTGAAAATCTTGTAACATATTTGGATTATGTTAGTGTTCTTTGTCAGAAATTGGTATTTTTAATAATAAAAAAGTAATCCAGTAAAGTTTCGCATATTTTTTACAATAATGGTTTATGTTAGAGATATACATTTAAAATTGGTACTTTGAAACAAGCCATTATAATTTAAACCAAATTTAAAAAGAAGTTTGTAAACAAATTTTAAAGAAGATTCACAACTTTTGACTTTTCACCGAAAATTGTATTTTAAAAGAAAAATCCTTATAGTTTAAACAAGATTTGCAATTTTCGAAAATTTTCAGAATATATTAACGTTTTTCACAGTATATATAATTTTAAACAACTTTTATGCTAGTGTGCTTCACCTAAAATTAGTATTTTTAAACAGAAAATCATTCGATTTAAATCTGATTATTTTGGTTTGAAATAGTGAAATTTACAAGCTTGGATAATTTTTGATTGTGTGTGTGTGCCTTTGTTCTTAATTGAAACTTTTGTTCAAAAATCGCTAAATTTCACAGCAGATCATTAATTTTTTACAATTTGAGGTTACGTTGACGTTTTACATCGAAAATTGGTATTTTGAAACAAAAATCATTAAAAATTAAAAAAAAAAGATTTAGAATGTTTAACTAATTTTGAATTATTTTAATGTTTTTTGTAGGAAATTGATATACTTGAGGAAAAAATTATATTAAAAAAAAAGATACACAATTTCGAATGTTCATAACCAAAATTGGTTAAAAAGTTAACTTTTTGAGATTGTTAACACGTTTAGGTTTTTTTAGCGTTCCTTATGTGAAATCGGTGATTTTAAATTAAATCAACAATTTTTTGTTTTGTTATGTCAACGGTTTTTTGTCTTAAATTGTTAATATGATATGTTGTATCTTTATGCAAAAAAATTACGTGTGTTAATTCTGAAGTTAGGACATCAATTACCATCACTTATCACAAATGTTGTCCTTGCTTTTCTATTATCTTAGGTAGTGGATATAAGTTGCAAAAAATGATGAGCCTAAATTAATTTTATATTTTATTTTTTGAATTGTGCGAAAAAAAATAATAATGGTATGCGTGTTTATTTTCTAGTGAAATAAAAAACTTGATTAGTATAAATAATTATTATTAAATTATTGATTAATAAGTCTTAATTTTTCAGAAAACGCATCACGAATTAGCAGAAGAGAAACGCCTCCACCTGGTCGAATTTCGAAAAGAAAATGGATACTTCCCTCAGGTTGTGGCTTCGCCCACCACTTTGAGAACAGATTCTGAAATTCCTTCTACCGAATTATTAGATTTCACCCAATACGTGATGGGCGGAAAAGTGGTATTAAAAAAGAAAAGAAACCCTCCGTTTTATACGAGAGAGAGGGGTTGGGTGCGACATTTGAGAAAGAGCGAAAAATTAAGGCATAAAGATGACGTGAGGATACAGTTGAGGGCGGAGTATGGAGAAGTGAGGAGTTTTCTCACCGAAAAATATCCCGAGGCAAAACCAAAACTGTGGAAAAAGGTCAGGGAAGAAGTAGTTGAAGATACTGACCAGTGATTTTATTTAAAATATGATAATATAGGTTGTTAATAATGTCTGCTGATTTTTCTTTAAGTGAACATTTTTTTGATTGAAATAAAATTTTATTCAAACAAAGTTAAATAATTTCTTTCCTTAGAAACGTTCCCTTCTATGTAATAGCTAATTTTCATGAATAAAATTTGATACTCCTGATTTCTATTTGAAATATTCAATTTTGCAATGGCATGCAATATTCTCTTATAGGAATCTTTAAGTTGTAATAAGATTTCGAACTTAAAAGAACAAATTTAAAATCTCCTTAGAACTTTTAAAGCGATTGAAATTTTTTATTAATTACAAGCAAAGAATAAATGACAATCCACTATTATTGCAATTAGAACATTTTTCCAAGACAGATTTTGACTTCATTTTTCGAACCTGAATATTGGTATCCCTGACCTTACGATTTCTAATATAGAATCATCCAAAATTGGAAAATTTTCATTCTGAAGCGTTTGGAAATCTAAAAATTTTAATTCAGAACGTTAAGAATCATACAAAATTATTTGATTTCAAATTGTTTCGTTTTACTAGGCAAAGTTAAAAAGTATAACAGGAACAATAATGTTCATTTGATAATATATGAAATTCTTCGGGATCAATTTTAAGTGTTTCAAATTGTACAACAAAATAAGATTAATAATTTGTAGATAATATTTTATATGACTTTTTATTCGCTATGTTTCTTTAATTTTCTTTTTCAGGTGACATGTTTTTCATATTTTTATTGCACAAAACACTCGAAAATTAATAAATAAAATAAATACAATTACATTTGTTCAATTTCAATCGAGAGAGGAGTCCATATCATTCTTAGCTTATTATATTTTTCATTAGCATTAAGCTTAAAATTTTCAACAAGAAAGTAAGGCAAACTGGAATCGCTTGAAACTAAACTTTTGAATAAAATAATAATTAAAAGCCTT
Source organism: Druon quercuslanigerum (assembly GCA_010014905.2). Lineage (NCBI taxonomy): Eukaryota > Metazoa > Arthropoda > Insecta > Hymenoptera > Cynipidae > Druon > Druon quercuslanigerum. Next base: position 1,504 of record JAAAKG020003270.1, on the reverse strand, counting down.
TAAAAATTAACAACCTGTAAATCAGGAATACATAAAATTGTACACTTTCAAAAATGGGAAGCTCAAAGAATGGAAGTTTTATTTTTAAGATAACCAATTTAAATTATTTTACTACATAGAATTTAAAACTAAAAACTAATCAATTTTTTTTTAGTATTTTATTTAGAGCGATTAAAATTTGTCAGATTTTCTGAATTCCCTAAAATCTTGTAATATTTTGAATATTCAAATCCTTAATTTCTCAAAATTTTTTAAATCCTTATATTCTGAATTGCATAAATTCTTCGAATATGTTTAAATTCATAAATTCTTTGGATTCTATGAACTTTTTGGATGACCAAAAGTCTGAATACCTCAAATATCCTTAAAAAATCCTTAATTTCTCTGAATGCCTTCAATTCTTCGAGTGTTCGGAATTCCTTGAATTCCATAAATGTTCTTAAATCGTGAAACTTATTAGAATACCCTGAATCCCTTCAATATATGAAATTCTTTGGATTCTCTCTAATTCTTGATTGCCTGAATTTCTTAAGGCAGGTAGCAAGTCAGTTGAGAGAACGCTTCGATTTGTTATTGACCCACACGGTGAGTCATAAGTTTGGCAACTTCGCGGGTGAGCACGCGTGTTCTTCAAAATTCGCGCATAAACTAGAGCAGCGATTCCCAAACTTTTTTCCCTGTTTCTGTATTTCTGTATTCTAAATAAAAAACTTAATACTTGATATTTTAACAAAGAAAATATTTTCATTGTAAATCAAAAATAGTTGAATTTTCAAATAAAAATGACATTTTTTTTTAAATTCAATAAAAACGAATTTTCTGCTTAACCAGACGAATTTGTAACCGGAAAAGACAAATTTCGAGCAAAAAAGTTCCTTTTTGATCGAAGAAGTCGAATTTTCGACACAAAATGTAATAGCTGCTAATATTTAATAAAATATTTAAAAATAATATTCAAATTAAAATTGAAAAACAGTTGAATATAATGAATGTAATGAATTTAATGAACAAAGAGGAATTACATTTTTAACCAACAAAATTGATTTTCTAACAAAAAAGACGAATTTTTAACAAAATACATAAATTTTCAACAAGAGAGTTAAGATAGTTTTTGACTAGAAGGATTAATTTTCTATTTGAAGACACCAATTTTTAATAGAATAAATGAATTTTCTACTGAAAATTATAAATGTTCAACCGAAAATAAAATAGATACATTTTTATTAAATACGAATGAATTTTAAACAAAGTAATTCAACTTTCGAATAAAAAGTTGAATTTTCGAGCCAAAAAGACGAATTTTCAACAAAACAGTTGAATCTTCAATAAAAAAGGATGACTTTTTCAATAACATATCTTATGTAAAAAGCCCCCCCCCCACCCCTATGTAACACGACATAGAACAATCCTTGAACTTTTCAATGTCTTAAATTTTTATTTTTATTTTTTACACTTTCAAGTCTTTTTGCTAGATCTGTGTAATTTAAATTTAAACCACGAATAA
>JAAAKG020003259.1:0-21642 GCA_010014905.2 Druon quercuslanigerum | reverse complement strand
TCGAAAAGAGCTATTCTTAAACACTTGTCCATAAATAATATAAATAGCCATGAAGACATAACGCATCCTTGTCTAAATCGCTCCCAAATTTGTTTGAATCCGCAAATAAATAAATGTGCCTTTTTCACATTTTCATCAGAAAAGGTATTAGATTTGTGTCAAATTTGACCCCACCCCCCATTTTTTTGGGTCAAATTTCCATGTTTTTAAACCCCCTAAATTAGAAAAACAAGTCTTTACGAAAGTGTCTGTCTGTTTGTCTGTCTGTTTTTTGTCTGTCTTAAATTGAAGGCCAAGTTCATTAGCCAGCCATTTTGGATAAAAATTCAAGCAGTGGGAGTATTTTCAACATTTTGGAGGTCGCTTTTTATTAGAATTTAAAACATCTATGTACGGCTATTCATAGCATTCAAAAAGACCAGCAATTGATTCTAATGACTTTTTTTCGATTAGAAACAAATGCCTTGAGTTATAGGATTTACAAAATTCTAAATTTGGGGATGGTGCCAACTTTGCAGGTAGCAACTTTGCACGTGCCCAACTGTGCACCTCGATGTCCAGACGGACAATTGTGCACGTCGCTGGTCAGACGGACAATTGTGCACATGCTATCTGTATACGTGCACAGATGGTACTTGGAAAACTGCACACGTTGAAATTTCGACGTAAACAGATGGACTTGGACGTTCACAGATGTCATTTTACTAACTGTGTACGTGCACAGGCGTCACTTCCCCGCAACTGCACACGTGCACAGATGTCACTTGCCTAACTGCACACATGCACAGATGTCACTTTACCAACTGTGCACGTGGATAGATGTCACTTGCACAACTGTGGACGTTTATTTACTTACGTAAGGGTTTATATACCTTTATATCTACGTTCAAAAAATTCTTAACCCTTAAAATTATTCAATCCTGATGGAATGAAGCGTACAAAATTTAAAATAGTTAATTCAAAAATATTTCAAAGGCTATTTCGATATAAATATTCCTTCCAAATTATTATAGATATAAGAAAATATCTTTTTAAATTCACTTTTTATACTTTTATTTTATTTATAACTTTTATCTTATTTATATCATAGTTTTACTGCAGTTTATGTGATGATGTACCATATAAGGACGAGTTATACATTGGACTTTGTCGTTGGTTAATGAAATCCCAAGGTCTATTTATTTGACTGATAAACATTTTTTTTTATTTTCTTGCTCCCACCTCCCAGATTTGTTCGAATGCCTAAAAACATCAGCACGTAATCTTTATTTTGAAATCAATTGATTTTTAGAGTTTGTTAGAAAAAACCATAAAGTGTAACGCGTATTTTCCCTGGAAAATGCCTTTTTGGAAATTTGCGATAGAATCGTTAACATTAGATTATCTTACTTCATCTGACATTCTTTTCTTGAAAATTATTTTAAAATTATTATTATTTTTATTAAATAACTTTGAATTCAACCTCAACACGCGACTTTTGTAGGGTATCGAAAAAAATACGTAAGTGCAAAAATGAGATATTATGTCCCGGGAAAAAAGTTACCTTGCTTAAGCATAGGTAAACAATAAGTCAAAAATGTTTAAAGATTTTTCATGAATGGGAAAATGTATGGATTGTTCGCTTTGCTTTTGACCACGTCTCATTCTAAACTGAAATGATTAGTCCAGTACTAAGTTCGACGGTTTCCAGAGTTTAACTTGCATAGAAACAACTAAAACAATACTATTTTTCTCTTTTTATCATTCTCATAAAATGGCCTCCTTTAAAGCGCTTTTTTCGGCCAAAATTCATAATTGGTTCCGAATACCCAGACTGTACACGTCACTCCAAAGGTAAGTTATCAAAAATCTATTAAATTTTTTTAATCGATTATTTCCTTTTTCTGAATTCAGAGAGTCCATAAAATGCAAGGAATTTAGAGAATTCAAGTTATTTATCGAATCCAAGGGACTTCAGAGAATTCAAGAAATTTGGAGACTTCAAGGACTTCAAAGAACTCAAGGAATGCAGGGAATTCAAGGAATTCAGAGAATCGAGCACTACAGAGAACTCAAGGGATTCTGGGAATTCAAATAATGCAGAGAATTCAAGGTATTCAGAGAATTAAAGTTATCAAAAGAATGTAAGCCATTCAGAGAATTCAAGAACTTCAGAAAATTCGAGCCATTCAGCGCATTCAAGGCAATTAGTGAATTCAAGAAATTCAGAGAATGCAAGGCAGTCAAAGAATTCAAGGAACTAAGAGAATTCAAAGAATTGATAGAATTCAATTGATTCATAGAATTCGAGACATTCAGTAAATTCAAGGCATTCAGTGATTTCAAGGAATTCAGAGAATTAAAGGAATTAAAGGTATTAAAGGAAATCAAGGAATTGAGAGAATTCAAGGAATCCACTTGAAAGTAAAACTCTATATTTTACAAAAAATCGCTAGAAAATAAATTACTTAAACAATTTACACAGAAATAATTAGTTCCAAAAACTCGCAAAATCCAATTTCTCCCTTATGGGATTTTTTTGGGGCCCTATAAAACAGACTTATCAAGGTGATATTTAAATAATACTTATTCATTTGTATTCTATAGCTAATTGCAAAGAAAATGTTAGGTTTCAACTCGCTTGATCTTATATAGATAATTTTTCAGCTTTTTTAAAATAAATATTTTTAAGATTATTCACCTGAACAAATATGAATTGAAAAGAAAACTTTTTTAATAAGAAAATAAAAAAATAAATATTCAAAAATAAGTTTAAAAATTTTTTAATCAGCATTGAAACAACTAAACTAAGTAATTAAAGGAAAAAATGTAATTACTTAAGAACTTCCAAAGTTAAAAAATCGAAAATTCAAAATGTTTACTAAGAAATAAAAAATAGAATAAAATAAAATAAATGAAGTAAATACTTTGTAATTGAAAAATATTCTGTATTGAGATTTAGTTCAATAAGCTACGGGACCTTCCTTGAAGGCGCTCGAAGCCTACTTTTCATATTTTACATTCTCATCATGATGAGAAGATATTGGTTTTATTTAAAATGTCACTTTGTCGATTTTCATCAAATTTCCACGTTTTGAGACCTCCTGAGTCAGAAAAAATGATTTTTACGAAGGTGTCTGTTTGTCTGTCTGTAATACGTAGTCTGTATACTGCAGCCACTATAACTTTTAAAAGATTGTTCAGATTGAAGTCTTCTTTGGCACACTTTTTTAAGGTCTAAAAAGAAAGAACAAGTTCGTAAACCATCTATTTTGGATGAAAATTCAAAAAGTGAGCAGATTTTCAAAATATTTGAGACTATTTTTTTCAAGATTTAAAAATTCTGAGCACGGCCCTTTATAGTACTCGGAAACTCAAACAATTTATCTTTATTACTTTTTTTTAATAAAATGAAAATCATCAGAGTTATAGCATTATCAAAATCCAAAAAAATAAACCGAAATGAACATTTTAAGCCAAACATGAAAGAAAGTCAAAAAAAGAAAAACTTTATTTTTAAAGCCCGACAAGATTATCATGACAAATTTTTTTATTTTGTCGAAAAGTTGAACAATCAAATTTTAATCCTACAAAAAATAACGAAAACACAAAAATTTCATTTTACGGCCAATATATGCAAGATACGAAAAAAATAAAATACAAAAGTTGTTCAACCAAAAAATATCTATAAGTTTGTTATGAGCTACAATCACATTTTATTTACCAAATTTTGCGTCTAAATAACATCTACATTGAATATAAAGAAATTAGATTTATGGTAAAACGATACAAGTTCCAGTAAAATGTTTAATAATAATTTTTATTTTATTAGAATGTCTATTTTTTAATGATAAAAATAAGACAGTAAAAATATTTTTGTTTCGATACTAATGCATATCATGAATGGTAATAATATAAGTTTATTGAAATGATATACATTTTTCGGGATGGCTAAGAATAAATTTTAATGCAAATAGAGAAAAAAATTTTAAATTAACTATTAAAAAGGAGTTTTGTACTGATAGAGTTGAACATAATCTAGAAAAGTTCGCATTTATGACGAAATCGAGTGCGAAGCACGAGATACGTGATGAGAATGTGTTCCTTAAAGCCGAAGGAGCTTTAAATAAAGAGAATTCACAATCACCAAATGACACTTGTCGATGCATGCGCACAAATGTGGGGCACAGAGAAAGGCCGAGCGCGAAGCGCGAGACAAATATATTATCGAGCGCGTAGCGCGAGAACCAACAGTCGCGCGCCTTCAGCGCGCTCCAGTTTGCGAGCGGAACGAGCCGCGAGCGTAGCGCGCTAAGAGAATGTGCTAGGAGAATGATTTTTTGTTTTTTGGATTCGAGCAAATTTGGAGGTAATATGCATGAAAAGTAGAGAGAAAAAATCCAATGCATTTTTGGAACTCCTTAGCGCCACCCTGTAAAATAAATTTGTAGATATTTTTATAGGATGAATCATTTTTCTTAGTCAAATTTGTTTCGTATCTCGGGTTAGATTGCAGATTGCCTCTGTTTTGGCGTAGAAAAAAATTTTTGTTTGACAGCATACTATTAGAATCTTTTATTGAACGATAAATAAAAGCGATTTGATGAGGCAAAAGTTTAAAAATATTGTGACTTTTGTTACTACATTATTTTTTTTAGTAATCACAGGGGTGCCTTCCCGCCCCCGCGAGACATTTGAAAAGGATAGGGTTTTGAAAAGCATTGTTTTTTGACCTCTCAAACGAGTGTTTCTGTCTGCATGGATGCTTAAAAGCACCTAAATGGTGAGTTGGATGTGCCCATTTCTATATCGCGACATACCCATATTTAAGACATCGTAGTAACAAATGTAACAATAATTTTTAAACTTCTGCCTGGTGAAATTGCTTCATTTATCGTCCAATTAAAGATTCTAATATGTTGCTGCCGAAAAAAACTGTTTTTCCAGCCAAAATTTGATGAAAACATTTGAGAAAACCGACGAAGTGAGATTTTAGATAAAAATAGTACTTTCTCATCAGCATGAGAATGTAAGAATAAATAAATTAATAAATATAAGAATAAATCATATGACTATTTAAGAGGCATCGGAGCCGTAGGGGACACAGGGGCAATAACACTCCAGACATCGACCAGGAAAGAGCAAAATATCCCCCCCCCCCAATCCCGATGAAATCAAATGGTTAAAGTCATAATTTTGTTTGAATTTGATCAAAAATCTACCTGAAACCTTTAGAAATAATTGATTGTGGGATCTTTTTAATCTACGAATATCTAAAACCTTTGCGAAATATTTGAAATCTTTTTAACTCTAAAATCTATATAAAATTTTTGTGAAATAATTGACATCTTTGTAAAACCTTTTTGCTATTTTTCAAATCTTCGTGAAATCTTTGAAAACTCGCATAGAAATCTGCGAAATATTAAAAATATTTAAAAAATATTTTATATTTGTGAAATTATTTAATTCTTTGTGAAATCGTTGAAATCTTTCTGAAATGTTTGGAATGTTTTTGAAATATCTGATAATATTTTTGAAATGATTGAAATATTTGTAAAATATTTCGTGAATTATTGATATCTTTGTGTACTCATTGAAATCTATCTAAATTTTTTTAAAAATAATTTTATTATATCTGAAATCTTTGCAAAATTTTTGTGAAATCTTTGGAAATTTTTTTAATATTATTTAAATGTCTGATAATATTTGTAAAATTATTGAAATATTTGTCAAATGTTGCAAATCTTCCATAAAGCATTTATATCTTTGTGAAATCTTTCTGGTAACTTTTGAAATCTTTGAAAAATAATCGAAATATTTTTTTTTTAATCTTCCGGAAATCATTGAAATCTTTGTGTACTACTGGAAATCTATCTTAAATCTTTATGAAATCTTGGGGAAATCATGGAAATCTTCGGAAGTCTTTGAAAAATATTTTTAGTATTTTTAAAATATTCGACATTTGTGAAATTATTGAAAGCTTCGGGAAATCAATTAAGACGGTGCACTCTTTGAAATCTATCTAAAAACTTTGTAAAAGAAATGAAATCTTTTAAATCTATCCTTAATCTTTGCGAAGTATATGTGATTTTGTTTAATCTTCGAGAAATCACTGAAATTTTTGTGTCCTCCAGGAAACCTATCTGAAATCTTTATCAAATCTCGGGAAAATTATTGAAATCTTTGGAAATATTTGCAAAGTATTTTTAATATTTAAAAAATATTCGACATTTGTGAAACTATTGAAATCTTCGGGAAATCATGCAAATCTTTGTATAATATTTCTGAAATCTTTGGAAATATTTAAAATGTATTAAAAATATTTGTAAAAATACTTGATAACATTTGTGAAATTGTTGAAATCTTTGTGCACTCTTCGAAATTGATCTTTATGAAATATTTGCGTAGCTTGTGAAATCTTTGGGAAATCGTTCAAATCTTTGTGAAATCTTTGGAAATCTTTGCGAAATACTTCAAATATTTGGTAATATAAATTTTACACTGTATTTATTATTTATTATTGACTATGCCTTGCTTATTTATTATTAATGATTTATGTAAAATTTAAACACATTATAATATTATTATACTATATGAAAATTGTAGCATTTCTTATCATAAATCTATGCCCCGCCCCCACCTAGAAAAAAGGCTCCACCGCTTCTAGACTATTTTCTGTTCATTTCTAATTCTTTATCACAGTAGTAAAATATAGAAAATGTTTAGCATTCCAACCTGTTTGCTGGGCATTCGTGATTAATTTGATTTTCCTCAGAAGTGTTTCTTCGACTATTGCCCGGTGCGTATCATCGTCCTTCCCCAGCGCATGATTCCTTACGCGGTACCGGCCGCACTTGACCCATATATTATTATGCTCGTAGCGTCCGGATACAAAGTAGTATGTACAAGTCTATACTCTGTAGTCTGTAGGAATAAGGAGAGCCGAAGTATGTAAGTACTTGGAGGTTGTGCTGAATGTTCCCCCATCAGAAAGCCAGAAAGGTGAATATGAGGCACGCGACGTTGTGTCCTTCCTTCCTGCCTGCCTGCCAGCCTGCCTCTTGCTGGTAAAAGTGGAAGAATAGTCACGGCAGCTCTTCCGCAAAAATCCATTCGAGGTCCTCCGAAAGCAGGCCGAGTTACCAGGAGGCGGTGGAACTCAAGGAACACTGCAGAACTGACCTTGCTTCTGATGATCTTTACCAGCAAAAATATATTCGAATTGATAACGATTAACTATAATTATGCTACTGGGGCAGAGAAAGTTTCGCAGATTAAGCGGAAGTGGCTTTATATTTAGAATATTTAGATCTAGTATTCGAAAAGTGCTCATCTATGTTTTAAAATCTTTTCTTTAAATCTGTTTCCTCTTCTAAAGGAAATCACCAGAGAGTTGAGAATTTGAGATGCGATATAAAAATACGTGAGTTTCTATCAAGTTCGCACAATTAGAGATTAGTTAAATATTTTGAGACGGTTCAATTTCTTGGTTCGTTGAGGGAAAAAAACATGCAAGAGTTGGTTTAGGTATCTTTTTTGATGAGGAAAATTTTGACAAGGATGTCAAGGTTCTTCAAGAAGCAACTGCAGATTACAATCGGTTAAGGCGACGCGGGTCCTTGAATATGCCAAATCCTTTTGAGTGCTTAAGTTTATGCGATACATATGAAGGATTACGAAATTTATTATTTCCAAGAGGACGATCAAAAAGGTGTGTATGCACATCTCGAAAATCAACAATGATTCATTTCCGTTAAAGAGTTTAAATATCTTTAAATCATAGGCTCTCTGATTTTTAATTAAATAGTCCTAGGATATTTTTAATGATTATGATTAATAATTTAATTATTTGTTCTAAACAAAAGAGGCCTCGCGATACTTTCCATAATCTGCGTTAACAGATTGAGGTAGGGGGAGGGGGTATGCGTGGAAGTAACTTCAAGAACTTAGATAACATTTAGAACTTAAACCAAATAAGAAAATCCAAATATATTTTTTAGTAACAGTTAAAAACTCTATTAGTTGGCAGAAAATTCAATTATTTTGGTGGATATATTGTTAAAAAGTCATCGTTTTTATTAAAAATGCAACTAGATTGTTAAAAACTTATCTTTTTAGTTAATGGTTCACCTGTTTGGTTGAAAATTGAACTACTTAAATGAAAATTCGTTTCATGTTGGGTTGAAAATAAATCTTTTAAACCGAAAATTACACTACAACATTATTCGTTAAAAATGTTTCATTTTTAGTTGAAAGTTCAAATTTTGGTTGGAAATGTATATCCTTTCTTGAAAATTCGACTTTCTTAATGGAAATTTAATCTTCTTGATTAAAAACGTATCCTTGTTGGTAAAAAATGCAACCACTTGGTTGAAATATCATCGGCTACATACTTCGATGAGAATTAATCTGTTTTTGTTGAAAAGTCGATTATTTGATATAAATTGCATACTTTGTTAAAAAATAATTGTATCTTAAGAATTCATAATTATAGTTGAAAATTCAACAAATGACTTTTTAATGAACTTTTATCCTAAAAATCTTACTGTTTTGTAGAAACTTCATCTTCTTGGCTTGAAATTCAACAATTTGGTAGAAAATTAAACTTTTTTGTCGAAAATTCATATTTTTGGTTGAAGATTTAACAATTTTTTTGAACATTCTTTTTTTCCTTCAATGTTATTTTTTTATCAGAGTTTTTAACTGAAAATTTAACTATTCCAAATTTGGTTAAAATGTTCGGTATATTGAATAAGTTTAAAATTAAACAATTTGGTAGAAAAATCATCTACTTGGTTGAAGTAATCTTTTTAGATAGAAAGTTATTCTTGTTTGTTGAAAGTCGAACATTTTAGTTGAAAATTTAAATATCTTGTGAAAAATTCCACTGTTTGCGAAAAAATTCGACTTTCTAGATGTCTTAAAATTTTTAATTTTTAACTCTTTAATGATTGTAATACAACCATTTAATTTGATTATTTGATAGAAAAATTCAACTATGTTGTTAAAAGTTCACCCTTTTAGATCAAAAATTTATGTTTTATAGTAGAAAAGTAATCATTGTTGGTTAAAATTATATCTTTCTTAGTAGAAAACTAACTGTCTGAAAAAATTCGTCCTTTCGGCTTCAAAATGTTACTATTTGTTTATATGTTTAACTATTTTTTCGGAAAACTGGTTTCTTTTACTGGAAAGTTTATCTATTTAGTTTTCAATGCAACTGTTTGGTAGAAAATTCTTTTCGTTTTTGTTGAAAATTAGTCTTTTGTGTTGAAAATTCATGTCTTTGGGTAACAAAATAGTTATCGGTTGAAAATCCAACTATTTTGTTCAAAATAAAATATATTTCGGCTTGAAATCTTAGGAAATTAAAGTTTTTTCTATTGAATACAAAGTCTCTGTCTTAATGCCTGTCTTTAGTACAATATTAAGAATACTTTAAAAACATAATTCATTAAAAACATGATTGATTTTACAAAAATCTTGTACAATTTAAAACTTTGTATATGACTTACAGAAGTTTCTTTTTTATAGCCGGAAAATTTCAGCAAATTCAAAATGAACGACACAATTTTTTCATTTATTAAAAATTCTTTACAATTAGTAGCTTAGTTTTCTTATTAACAAAATACGTCTCGCAGCATGTGACATTTGTGTTCATGATGAAACTGAGAAAAATTCTAAATATATATTTAACATTTTATTTAATCAAGAAAGACACATATAACAGTATTTCAGTTTATATTTGACATAAGCACAAGTAACTTTATTGTTTAATTTTTAAAATTACATTTTATCTGTGAAAACAGATTTCCCTTCACTCCGCTGGGAATCGAACCTAGGCCTTCTGATTGCCGGTCGGGTAATCTGCCCAATAAGCTTAGTGGGTAGAGCACCCGACCGGTAATCGGAAGACCTGGGTTCGCTTCCTAGCGGAGCGAAGAGGAGAGAAGGGGAGAGAAGGGGAGAGATTTTTTTTACAGATAAAATTTAATTTTTTTTAAATTTAGAAGAACGTAAAATCTTGAATTTGAGTCGTATCTTATATCGATAGTGTAGATATCTTTTTTCACGTAATGTAATAAGTATCTCATCTGATCGGTCATTCACCACCCCTCTAATAATACAGATTTCCTATTTATTGTTTAATAACCGAAAACATCGCATTTTTCAATAAATGGAAAATAACCATTTCTCTATATTTATTTTTGGTTCGAAATTTAACTACTTCGTTAAAAGTACAACTACTTTGTTAAAAACTCATTTTTTTGGTTGATAATTTATTATTTTAGTTGAAAACTATTCAATGTTTGGTTTAACATTTATCTTCTTCAGTAAAAAATTCAACTATTTGCTTTAAAAATTCTGTATTTTGTTGAAACTTTGTCTTTTGCTGTAGTATATTAATGTTCTTGGTAAGTCATTCAAATTTTTGATTCGAAATTCCTTTTTTTTATTGGAGAATTTAACTATTAAGTTGAAAATTCCTTTAAAAATCCAAACTCTAGTTGGAAATGCATGTATTTTAATCAAAATTAATCTTTCTTGTTAGAACTTTAACGTTTTTAGTTGAAAAATCATTTCTTTCATTGAAAATTATTTTATCTTTTGGGTTCAAAATTCAAGTATGTGGTGAAAATTAATTTTTTATTGAAGCTTTAGTATTTTATTTACAGATGAATTTATTTGCTTAAAAATTTAACTATTTCATGTGTTTTGTTACTAATTACTCTTTTTTGGTTCAAAATTATTCTTTTTTATGGAACGTGCTTTCTTTTGTTAAAAAATAAATGGGTTTTTAAATTCATTTTGAAAACTAAAAATTTAACTAAATTTTTTATAGATTTTTGTTTGATAGGTTAATAATTCAATTATTGAAAAGTATATTCAAAATTAAAATATTTGGTTTTAAAATTCATGTACTTTGTTAAAAATTATGCTTTTTTGATAGAATATTATTTTTTTATTTGAAATACTTATTTGGTTAAAAACGCGTATTTTTGCAATCGAAAATTCAATTACTTTGGTAGAAAATGCATATTCTGGGGTTGTTAATTTAATATTTTTTTCAAAAATTCGTCTTTATGAATTCAAAAACATTTTGAATAATATTTTTTATTTATTTATTATAAAATATATTTTTTTCCTTGGTTAAAAATTGATTATTTTAACTCAAAACGTAATAATACAATTATATATCAATAAATCTCAAATTAATTGTCACTGTTTTTCAAATGATAATTAAATCCTTAACTATGTGTGTGAATTTGGCAACATTTCTTTCCTTGAGGTTTTCAAATTACTCAATCAGCATAGAGGACAATCTACAAGAATGCTTTCGATATTTTCGTGACACATTTTTTTGAGAATTATAGCTTTTCAATACAAATATGTAAGATCCCTGCCTTTTTTCCTGAATTGGTAATCTAATAACGAAGAAATCTTTTGAGTTACACGCGAGACCATTTTTTGTTCTTAACAAGACTGTTCTTTCGAAAATTAAAATGTCCGCATTACTCGTACAAAAAACGACAGACTCGATCGACAAAACGCTAAGAAAATATTTTGCGTATTGTAATAAGTTTTGCAAAAAATAACGTTTACTCTTTTATAATATCTTGTATCAATCGCGAGAAAATTTAAAAAATTGAGATCTTGTCAAATTTGGCAAAAACGAGAATTCAATTTTTAGAAAAAAACTCTCTGGACCAGAAGAATAGTTTGGTTTATGGTTTTTAAGAAAATCAGAGAGAGCGGTGGCTTCTCTTAATTTATGAAAAAATAAATTCAGAAAAGCCACCGCTCTCAATTAGGTCAAAAATGATAACAGTTAGGTAACAAATTATTAAGGATTTACGAAAAAACTTGTATTTTTTTAAAAGATAAACATAACATTTTACAACCTCATCACTTCAGGAAAATTTTTTTTTTCCCAAAATGTTAACATATTTAAGAGACGAATGATTCTGTGATTTAAAGTTGTTATTTTAAAAATGCAATTTAGTGGAGATTGATTAATTCAGATTACAAGAGGATTGCTTACAAGTAGGATTGCTCAAATTACTTTGTGTTTTTTGGATATTAAAATATTAAAATATATTAAAATAGAATACTTATATTTAAAAATGGATGGCTTAGAATTACCAATAATTTCTTTAATTGTACCTGAATTAGAAGTAGATTATTAAGAACTACTTAGGTTTACAAGTGGATAACTGTGTATTTAAAGTGGATTCCATATGATTACAAGTGGACGTGTCTAAGATTAAAAGTAGATTACTTGGATAAAACTGATTACGCCAAATTACCAGTCGGGTGTAAAAAAATCATATTCTAGTTTTCACAGCGATTTTAATGATTTTCCAAAGAGTTCAAAAATATTACCAAATATTTCAAAATATTGCGCAAAATTTTTTAAATAATTTTCCAAAGATTTCGCAAAAATTTTGAAGGTTTCGAAAAGCTTTTCGACAAATTTAAAAGGTTTTACAAAGATTTTCCAAATATTTCACAAAGAGTTCGGATCGACTTAAAAGATTTCACAAAGATTTCCAATAGATTTCAAATATTGCACAAAAATTTCAATAAATTCCCAAAGAATTCACAAAGATTGCAAATGTTTCGCAAAGAATTTTTAACCGAAAATGTGCATTTCTGAGCAAATATAGGAATTTTTAACCCAAAAGATGAATTTTCTATCAACAAAAAATATACCCTCTTTGCGGGCATATTCTGATTGCGCGCTGCGCGTGCGGCGCTTCGCGACAAGTTTGTGAGCGCCTAGGGCGCGAGGGTACGTTCTCGCGCTTCGTGCTCGTTTTCGTACGTTAAATGCGTACACTTTAGTAACATTTTTTCAAATATCGAAAATATTATAACTTAAATCGAAAATTGCGATTGAAACTTCTGAGGAATTACAGCCATAAATTTCCATACTATTGAAAAACTTCATCAAGAAAATTTGTGAATATTGTTCAAATCTACTTAAAAAAACCGCTTTAAACTTACGCATCTGTTAAAAAAAAATTGCATATTTTTTAAAATGATCTAACTTTTTGAACTTTTGTCTAATTAAGAAATTTTATAATAATATTTTTGAAATAAACATATTTCATATCTATTAGAAATTTGGATTGCTGTTTCTTAACCTATTAAAATTTGTTTTCCCTTTTCTTTGAAAATTATGAAAAGCATATAACTTTTTGAATTTTTATCGAATTTAAAAATGTCATTAGGATGACTTGCAGGTCTTTTTTCTATGTACCAGAAAATTTGACAAAAATGTCTAAAACTGATAACAAATTTTTATTTAAATTTTAAAAGAGCTCGAACTTTTTGGTTTTTTGTCTAATCGAATAACTTAACTGAGACAGCTTCTAATTTCATAATGTATAAGAAAAATAGTTTTTTTTTCTATTTTTCCGAACCCTTGAAACCTTAATAAGTCTATCAAAGGCTGACTGGATTGGGCCAATCCTTCAAAAGTTATCGTGGCTACGACATTCAGGTAAACATACATACAGAAATACAAACATATATACATGCAGACATATAGACTCCGACGAAATTTTAGAGTGAATTTTCAACTAAAAAGATTAATTTTCTACCAAAAATAAGAAATTTTAATTTTCAGTTAGTAAAATAAATTTTCAACGAAAAAAGAAACGTTTTTTCAACCAAACAGTTAATTTTTCTACCAATGAGACGAATTTTCTACCAAAATAGATAAATTTTGAATAAATTGCAAGGATTTTCAAACAAATCTTTGAATTTTTAAAGGAGTTTTTAAAAAAAGATAAATTATTTACCAAGAAGACAAAACTGATGAATCTTCAAAAAAAAAGATCATTTTTAATCAAATACATGGATTTTCAACTAAAAAGATCAATTTTCTACCAAAAATAAAAAAGTTAACTTTTTAGCCAGTAAAGAGAAAATTTCAACAAATGAGAACATTCTTCAACCAAAAAAGAATTTTTAACAAAATACAGGAATTATCAAACAAATATTTGAGTTTTTAAAAGAATTTTGAAACAAAAAGATGAATTAGTCACCAAAAAGATTAAATATTCTCCCACAAATTCGAATTTTCAATAAAATATATACCGGGATTTTAAACAAAATATTTGAATTTGCAGCTTAGGAAAATAATTTTTGAACCAAACATGTATGAGTTAAATTTTCAGTTAAAAAAATTTTCAACATAATAATTAAATTTTGAACAAAAAAAGTTTTTTAACTAAAATGATCAATCAACAACCAAATAAATCAATTTTGAACAAAGTAATGCATCTTCCAACTAAGTAGTTCAATTTTCAAACAAAATAGATACCGTTTTTTTTACAAAAAACGTGATATTTGATATTTTAACCAAAAACGATTTTATTCTTTTTTTTACCAAAAATAGGATTTTTGTAAATTAGCTAACTGTCAGGTTTTACCTGGCATTCCCTGACTTTCTGGAATTACCAGACCTGTAGCAACTCTGTAATTTTAAAAAGTATAAGTTTATTTCACTCTATAATGTTTTTTTAAATATATGTAATAAGGTAGTTGTCACAAAAATGAGATATTTGAAAAAATAGTTTTTCTATGATTTTAGGAATCAAAATATTCTAACTGATGTAATTTCAAATAAAAGACGTTATTTTTTATGAAAAATTTTTAAATTCACATGAAGAAAACATTAACTTTAAACATGTATTTTTCAATGGAATTTTCTATGACCGTTGCTTCTTACAAATTTTTGATAAATCATTGCATATTCAGAAATGACGGCTTATTTTTTCTTAAAAACATACTCTACAAATCTACTGTTTCCAATTTTAAAATTCACTAAATGATCTTCACATACAACTATTTGTTTAAAAAAATGCTCTCTTAAAAAAGAATTTTTGAAACGATTTGAGCCATAGAAAAATTGACTTTCAAGAGTAGAAACAGTAGATTGGTAGAGAATTTTTTGTCCGGAAAGAATAAGCCGTCATTTAGAACAAAGTAATTATTTTTTCAACATTTGTAAGAAGCGACGGTCTGAAAAAATTCACTTGCAAGAAAAATGGTGAAAATTATTGTTTTTTTTTGTTGTGAATTTTAAGTCTCTTCATTAAAAAAATTATATTTGAAATTACACCAGTTATAAACATCTTACTTCTTAATATCCGAGAAACACTTTTTTCAGGTATCTGACTTTTGACACGAAAACTACCTTAATTATGATATACATTTATTTAAACAATAAATGCTTTAAATTCTCTTAAATTTTCTATAAATGCTCTTTTCGAGATTAAATCCTGAGCATATTCTCGAAATCATTTGCTCAACATAAATGCCTCCTTATTCAAGAACTCTAAGTCTACTAGAAATCATTTTATTTCAAGATTGTCAAAGTGACCAATTTCGAGTTTTTTCGAAAATGGCAAGTCTGAAAGAGGCGATTCAATCCTCTTATTTTCAGCAGGGTAGTTGCACCTTGGTTTAAATCCTTTCACGATCTACTTTTCCCATGGATTTTACCCGGTCATCCGGTTCTTCCAGACTACAAAAATAAAAGAAGTCAAGTGAGCGGGTATGGTTCAAAATTGAGGAGTCTTGGGTCCGGTAGCGTCGATCTCGACGGCGACCCTGGAGGAGCGATCGTGTCGCACTCTTGACCGGCATTCAGCAAGGTCGCGACCTCAGGGGAGGTCTCGACGGAGATCTTTGCCTCCGGGGCGAAGCATCGCGCATGCGCTCTACCTGCTCACCAGGCGAAAGTATTTAAACATGATCGCGGGCCTTCCAGAAGGCCACTATTCTCCCAACTGTCACGAATCGCGCAACTCCCTTTTGCTTCCTTCCCGGTGAACGAGGAATCAAAGAGCGTCCTGACCAGACCGGGAGGAACCGGGGCTTTCCCTCTCGAATTCGCTTCCCACAAGCCTCTCTTCCTGTCCGGAGAACGGGCGCTCTCTTCTCAGACACCTCTCACCTTCACATTTCTCGAATTTCGTTCACAGTGACCAGTGTTATTTACCAGTTTACTTACTGGTGTCTGTTACTTGGATCCAGTGTCTTAGAATTTACGAAAAAATATTTATATATGAATAAAAAATATATTCAGAAGATTAGAGGAAGAAAGAAGAAGACGTATATGGGAGCCTTCAGCTAAAAGAAGATAAATATCTTCAAAATTTAGTGCCTAATTGGAAGATTTGTGTGAATACGATTTCTGTGATAATTGAATCTTTTCATGAACGGAAAAGTGAGTTTCATCAGAAGCGATAAGTCTGAGTAACTGGTTGTGAACATTAGTTTACTTGTAACTATTAAAACTTTGGAATATATAGAAAAGAAGGAGTCAAAATTAAAAAGGAGGATATTTAAATTGATATTTGAAATTACCTTCTGTGATAAAAGGCTTTAACGGGCTGATCATCAGAAGCAACACAGATTGTGAAGTCGAGTGGTAACACCGAATGTCCCAGTAGCAATTTATCGCTTTGAGGAAGCTAACTTTGAAAGCAGTCATGGAGGAATTAGAAGTGCAGCAGGAATTGCAAGATCAGCTGGGGAACTTGTCTTTCTCGCCACCACCGATGAAGAAATCTGATACGAGGGACAGTATCTCTTCGGTGGACAGTGATGTGAGTCTTTCCTTTGACCGAAGAGGCTCCAAGGGCGAAGAGGCTGATTTATCCGACAGCGGAAGCTCGGATTCCGACAGGAAGACCAGCAATCTGCACAAAAAACAAAATAAGAACAGTGACCAAGACTCTGGTGCTGATTCCTTTGACGATATTGTGCCTAGGGAACCGGAAAGTCAGGTGAGAATTATCATTCCTAATAATCTAAAGGTAGGTCTCAAATCATCTTAAATTTAGAAGAACACTATAAATTCTTGAAAATATGAAGTTGTGCAGGCCATGAAGAAACTTTAGACAGGACATTTGTTTCTTGCACGAGTCGTAAAACTAATTTCATAAACTGCCAAAGAATTTGGTAGAAAGTCGTATAAAAATTGGTACCAGTGGATTTGATAAATGGCAGTCGCAGTAAATGTACCAGAATTATGGAATGTTGCATAATTACTCGAGGGAAATAGTCCCTACGTAAGGACTTATGCAAGAACAATGTGCACTAAAACGTCGGGACTTATAAGCGTTTTTCTTTCCACCGGAAATGCAATTTCGCCTGGCGAAGTTTTTATTCGATACGACGAATTTCAAGATGTAATTAGCTCAATCATAACCGTAAAGAAAAGATAGTTAAGGTTGGCCACAACAATTTAATATTCAGTTTTCGTTAATTTCACTTTCTTATTCTATTATGTACTATCAAGGAACAAGTTAAGTCTATTTCAATAGAGAATTGATATAAAAGCTATTTATGGTCAATATAATTTTATCTTGAGATCATGACGATGACGAATGGTAATAAAGTCGCTAAAATGTATGTCATTGATACTGAAGAATGTTCCATTCCATTCACGATTACATAGTTGCGAATGAGTTACGAGCCTAAGAAGGTGTAAAATAGTTTAACTGTTCACCTGACAATCCTACAATTAAACGCCCAAGAAATAAAGAAGTTAAATCATTACGCCAATAATCTTTATGAAATGCTCGTAAACAATGTCCTGTTCGTATCTATTTATGTCCAATATTTCTATATATACCGATTAAAGAGGAAAAAAAACTTTCCTCATAAAATCTGTAACGTTTTGTCTTTTCTGCGATCAGATTCCAAATGAAAAGGTTTCAGCAACTCCAATTGAAGACTTTGTGCCACCGAATGATGAATTAGCTGACAAGATTTGCGCTCAAGTGGAGTTTTACTTCTCGGACGAGAACATCGTCAAGGATGCATTCCTGCTGAAACACGTGAAGAGGAACAAGGAAGGCTACGTGTCTTTAAAACTAATCTCAAGTTTCAAGAGGGTCAAACACCTCAGCAGAGACTGGAGAGTGGTCGGCGCAGCCCTGGCGAGATCGAAGAAGCTGGAGGTAAACGAACAGGGAACCAAGTTGCGGAGAATTGATCCTTTGCCACCCTTCGATCAGACTACACCTTCGAGAACAGTCCTGGCAGCGAGGTTGCCCGTCCAAAGGTTGTCAGTCGAATCTGTCGCGGAACTCTTCAAGCCTTGTGGAGAAATTGCCCTCATCAGAGTCCTCAGACCTGGTCATCCTGCACCTGCAGAGGTGAGTTATCAGATCGAGGGAAAATAGTTCCTAGAATCTCAGCAATCGTGTAAGATTTTTTCATTCTAAGGACAATTCAGAAACACATAAAACGTTCATGAGTACATCGTTTTGCATTTGAGACGCTTGGACTTATTATCAATTTCAATTTGTAAATTCAGATCCAGGAATTGAGTAATTTCGTAATTTCAGGTACGTCAGGCAATCGCCAAAAGACCGGATTTAGCATCGAGCGACGAGTGTGCAATGATCGAGTTCATCGACTCGGCTTCGGCAAGAATGGCCTTGCAGTTGTCTTTGGGTGAAGCGAAGATTTATGCGCTTCAACAGCCAGCAGATAAGAAGAAGAAGCAACAACCTCCTAAGAAGAATCCTGTGGCAAGGGTCTCTCGAGAAGAGACTTACAATTCTTCAAGTTGTGCCAGCGGTTCTGAGAACGAAGAGGGCAAGTCAAGGCATCGAAGGCAAATGTATAATCACCCAGTTTATCACGTCTTCACCGGAGGCCATCCTTATCAACGTAAGGACAAATCAATACCAAACCGAGTTTACTGCCCTAATTCAGAAAGCTTGATAATTCCAAATAATAATCATTGTTCTTCAGCCGGTCCCCCTTCACCAGAAGCTTGGATGCCTCGAAGAGTTTCTTCATGTTCAATGCCTGGTTCCGACAACGGTTTACTCCTACGTCGACTCTCCTCCTGCTCTGGTTCAGGTTCAGATAATGGAAATTTCAACAGAAGATTTTCCTCGTGTTCCTCAAGTTCCGAAAACGGTTACTATCATGCGGTCTATCCTCCAGGATATTATCCACAAAATCGTAGATTCTCTTGTTGTTCGGGTTCTGGTTCCGGTTCCGATTGCAGCGGAGCGTGTTTTAATACTGCTCGTCGAGGTTCCGGAGACTGTGGACCATTCCTCAGGCGACTTTCTGCATGCAGCAGGGATTCAGGATATGAAATGGGAACGAGAAGGCTGTCTTCTTGCTCTTCTAGTTCCGACACAGGATTTTTCCGTCCAAGAAGTAATAGTGGAATTGTTGTCACCCATCTTCCAGAAAATATTACGAGACTTCCTTCCGGTCCTGATGGTACTCGGGGATTCGGTAGACCGCCTAGGATGAATCCTATGGCAACTCCGATGGAACCGGCTTGTTAGGAAATTTTGAGTTTTTTAAATCGAAGTGTCTCGTCGTCACGAAAATTTGAGACTAGTTCAGCCACTTTTCCAGCTCCCTAAATTTTTTGGAACGACTGGATACAGCCTTTTTAGCGTAATTAAAGCTTTTAAGATAAACAAGCTTATTCAGTAAATTTTAAAGACCTTATAAAAAAGTTGATATTAAAATTTATAAGAGTCGTCATTGTAAATATGTACATAAAATATTGAATTTATGTGTTTCTTAATGAAGAAACTTAGGTATAGTTTTATGGTAAACTTTAGCTTTATTTACGACCTATTTATATGTTTAAACTGAATCGAAAACTGAGGATAAACATTACATCTCAAATAATGTTCTCTAATTTAATAAAGATCTGCCATGAAAAATTAACTTGGCACAATTACAGAAAAGAAGATAGTTTAGAACATTTATGAATCGTGCTACATACTTGTAAAATTCATTCACCTTCGTTTATTTATTGCCTAATAAATGTGCAATCCTAGTATGAAGATTTAGTTTCATTATGCGATTTTGTAAATATAAAATATAAATTTGATATTTTTACTATATGTGAGTATCATCAAAGTACTATACAAATTACATTCTATATAGTTTTTATTTTACCCTCCCCTTATATTTTATAGTTCTTGGAATAGAAAAAATGTATTAGTTATTACAAAATTAAATAACAGTTTTGATTCCATTATTTAATAGAATTAATAATGTTCTATTTAAACTAGCTTTTAGTGAATTCTATTTTAAAGTCTTGATTCACTCATGTAGAAAGTATTGTGCTTGAATGAAATTTCACGAATATAAATATCTAATGAGAAAAGAATATGATTTAAGGATTCAGTATTTTTATTACGAACAAGGCATGGGACTTGAAATCATTAAAATAATTGAATTAAAAACTGAAAATATGGATTCTCAACAACAAAATTTAATAGTTGATATTTCAACCAAAAAGAAAGAAATTTCATATAAAAAACAAGCGAACAAATCATTTTCTGTACAAAAATTAAATTTTCGACAAGTACCTTAATTAATAAATAAAAAATTTACAACAAAGTAATTCAACTTTTACCCAAGCAGTTGAATTATCAATTGATAAGGATCAGTTTTTGGGCCAAATAGATGAAATTTCAACCAAAGAGATGAATTTTCAACTAAACATATTATTTTTCAAGAAAAAAATGGTTTCATAACGAATTTTAAATTTCTACTGAAATAGATGAATTTTTAAATGATAAAGACCAATTCCCAACAAAATAGTTCAATATTCATCCAAAAAAGATTTTAGATCGAATTTTCAAAATCGAAATATGACTTTTTAACAGAATTGATCAATTTTCAAACAATTATATTAGTTGCATTTTTATCCAAACAAACCAGTAGTCAAATTTTCATCCAAAAAAGATTTTACTTTGACTTTTCAAAAGTAAATTTTCTATGAAGATACTTAAATTTTTACAAAAACCTTTGAATTTTCAAGCAAAAAGTTGCATTTTATCCAAGAAAGATGTAATTTGTACTAAAACAGATGAATTTTTGAATTAAAAAGACAAATTTTCACACACAAAAAATAGTTTATTCGAAAAAAGATTTCAGTTGACTGTTCAACGCTAAAATATGTATTTTAATCAAAAAGTAAACTTTCTATGAAAATAGTTGAATTTCCAACCTAAAATGACGAATTTTGAACAAATCAATTGAATTTTCCCCCGAAAAGGACAATTTTTAAATAAAAATGTTGAGTTTTCAAACAAATAATCAAATTTAAAACTAAAAAGATAATTTTCAGGAAGAAGCAGCTGCTAACACAAGACCAATAAATTACTAACAAGAATATTATAACAGGGTTGGCGCAAAATTTAATTTTAAAAATTCTCTAAGTTTTCCCTGACCATTGATATTCAAAGATAAGAATCTTCAACCTGTATTTTAAAAATAGAATCCTTTATAAACGGAATAAAACAATTTCAAATTACAGTTAAAAATTTTCAAATTTATTGTGCTTGATAGTTATTTAACATTACATAGACATTCCTTGACTTTTGCCACCAAATTTGTCTAAGTCCCTGACTTTTCCCTGGCCAATAAAATTTCCTGACTTGTTTTTAAATTATATGTTCGTTTTTCAGTCACCAGGTATCTTTGGAGTGTAAAGTTAAATTCATATTAAATATTTGTACAATTATTGCGAGTTATTTGTTTCATTTGCGAATTTCCAAAAATTACGTACATGAATAAAAGAGCTCTTCCCCGCCGTCCCCCCCGCCCCCCCACCCCCCGCCCACCGCCCGTCTCCTTCTGGTC
>JAAAKG020003248.1:0-21642 GCA_010014905.2 Druon quercuslanigerum | reverse complement strand
AATTAAAATTCAAGACTTCATTTTCAGGAGCTCAGGGGCCTCCCCACTCCAGCAAAATAATTCTATATCTCCTTTTTCCATCCGACGCCTCAATTATGCCTCGATTGCGGTGACTCTAAGTGACGAGAAGTAATGTGTTTTAACAAGTTACTTATTGCTTATTTTTAAAAAGCTTCCAAACTTTTTTTCTCAATATTCAAAATTATATACATTTTTTTTATATCAGGCCGTGAGCTATTGTGAATCTTTTCAGACCATCTAAATATCTCTTCAAGCTACTTCATTTTTTTTAGAAATTACAGGTATTTAATATTTATTATACTTTAAAATACATTAATACATTAATTAATTAAATACATTAATTAATTTTGTTCAAATAGAAAAATTCAAATTATAACGTGCAAAGTTTAGTTTTGAATATTTGGTTTATAATTACTGTTTTAACGTGAAAAATCGAATATCTCTAAATAATAAACAACTGTTATTTTTCTTAATTACAAAATTTTTAATTTTAGACTAAAACAATATTTTAAGTTTAAAAAAAGCCTTTAAATATTAATATATTATTTTTTAATTATTTTAAAAATTTAAATAGTTTACATTATAAAGTTTCAAACGGGCGTTTACCTTTGTTTAACTAATAAGACTTTCTAATTAAAACAGTTTAATTTTTATCGTTAAAATCTGGAAATTCTAAAATTGAAAACTGATTGCGACTCGTATTGCATTCTTTAAACGAAAAATGTTCACTTAAAAATTAAAATCCACAATTAAAAATCTGTAAGTGAAAGATTTTCGAATTACGGATTGTAAACTGAATGATATCATAATTGAGAGATTTTTTGTCTACAAATTTGTAAAATCCCCGGTCAAAAAATCAATTCATTGTCATTTCCCTCTTTTCACGGTCTCAAAGATTCCCTGTAATTTCCCAGTAAAAAACTACGCAATTTTCACTCAATAAAATTTTTTTTTGAGTGTATAAATTCCCTGAAATTAAATGTATCGTGTACCTTATTATTATTTAAGATGGCGTGAAGTAATGTGTTTTGACAAGTGTGCTTTCTGATTCGATCTATGTCCGCAAAAATCGCAAGTATACTGTTGTTTGACTGACGCATGTTCTGCACGTTTATGCCGATTTAAAGCACTTAGCCAAGTGTAAGTCCGCGAACATTTGTCGCAATTATACTTTTGTTTCGATGTCTGTAAGTGAAGTGCAGTAATGTGCTTCGACAAATTACTTTTAATATTCGATTTATATCCGCAACAATCGCAAATAAATTGTGGTATGACTAATGCGTGTTCAGAAGATTTATGTTGCTTCAAGCCACCTAAAGAACGATAACTTCGAGAACATTGGTTGCATTTATGCCTAAATAGCGACGAAATTGGGTTTACTTTCTGGTGCGCGCAAACTATATGGTCATTCAAGACACTTTTGCACTTAAAATGTTTGTTGCAGAATTTACAACTGAACTGTGGCCTAATCTCGCATTCGTATTTAACATGCTGATTCAAATGATTTTTCCATTTATAGTGTCGGGTACAATTTTCGCGTTTGTACTTGTATTCCGTTTGCTGTTCTGATTCCTGAACTTTTTGCTTTTTACGGCTCGGCAATCTGTTGTTAATCATCAAATGATCAGTTTCTCTTATAAAGACAGTACAAAATTTGGAATCATATTTTTTACTACGCTTCTGTTCTCCAGTATCTTCATCTGTAAATTTTGGAAAATGTATTTGACAATTTTCTATTTCTTAGTTTTATTTCATATATTTTGATTTACAAATATAGTCATACCTTCGATCATTTCTTCCTTGATTTCCAAAGTATCGTCATTACAATATTCATTTTCGATAATTTCTTCCTTAATTTCTAAAGTTTCGTCATCGCTATATTCAATTTCGCAGGTAAAGTCTTTTCCATTATTTTCAAATCGTACATAGTTGTGTTCTCTCTGGTGGCTTAAAAGATATTCCCCTGTCGATCTTATTTTTCTGTTTTGCCAATAAATTTCTGATTTCTCTGAAAAAATCAGAAAAAAGTAAATTAGAGGTTTGCAATAGTACAATAATTGATCATTTTCCTATAACTAAACATTATATAAGCCTTTCGCTTATTGTTTCCTAATTCGGCAGTTTTTCACAATAAAACATTATTATATCATTTAATCTTATGGTGCTACAATTCTAGACACCACACGGAAATATATTTGTTTCAGTTTTTTGTGACTAATCTTCAAAATGCCATTGAGTTTGGAAAAAACCGTTTTCACTTTTCACCTACCTTTTAATAAAAAATTCTGAAAATGTATATTTTTATTATTATTTACTTTATTGATTACGCCGAGATTTCTTAACATATATGATAAGAACAAAATTAGTTTACATATTTTTTAAAAGGATCTCATAATACTGTAAAAACTGAAAGTGGTAAACAATCAAAACCTGCATATTTTTACTTTTTTCCAAACAAACACGACGCACAATAAATTCTATTTTTAGAAAAATTAGTTTATACCCATATCGCAGAAGAGAAATTTTTTTTCTGAGTACCTTCGAAAACTAAAATTGAGTCGTATGTTAATTTGGCCTTCCTGTTGATTTGTTTGGTTCATTCTTGAAATTCTTTTGGTCTAAAAAATTATAAAATGAATTTAACGATTAGTATTTATCAAAGGTTTTAATCCATATCTTGCATTAAAACTTGACAAAAATTGTCAACAATAATAACCCATTGCAGATTACATTCCATTTCGACAGAATTTTCATTATCTGTGATAAATAGATGAGTTTAAGTTTCTCATTTTCTCGTAATTTTCTTGAAGAAATTTCTTAAATTGTTAACAAATTTTTCCAATGTACACTATCGTCGGAAGTTATGAGATCGATTGATGCAAATACTATTAAAAATCACTGCTGGCTTTCAACTACGATAACTCAGCGAAAAAAAATGATAGGGAATTTAAAAAAACAAAGTTGGAAAGCCTATGAAATTCCACGTCTAGTAATGTCAAACAGATTTTTTTTTAAACTGCTGAAGAGAATACAGCACGTGATAAGTTTTTTTTAAACAAAATTCTAGATTTTCTAAAATTTTGTACCTCGAATTCAACTTTTAACATGACCTAGGAAAATTGCTGAAAAAATTTGAAAATTATGCGACATAGAGCCTGAAATTTTATCTTTAATTTAAGCCAAAGAGACTCAAAAAATCTTAATTGGTTCCCGAGGTACGATTGAAATTGTTCAATCGTATCTGAGTTGAGTTTTAGTCGACGATCACGGTTCTCGGCCGGTCTGCTACTCGCCTCCTTCGTTGAGACAGGACCGAATAGGCCACGCACATCGAAAAATTAAATAATGAGCGAGTTGCTTGTGTAAGAAAAAAATAAATTACTGATTAGAAATTAAAAATATAATTTTCATTACACTTCACACTGTTTTATATTTATTTTGTTTTGAAAATTCCATTATTATTCACTTTTAATATTTTTGAGTGTTTTTCATATAAATAATTTATTTAGAATTTAGCTGCTTAAATCGTTTGAAAAATAGTTTACTCCCGGAACAATATATCTTCATTTTTATTAATATTCTAGATGATAAACATTTTAAGAAATAACAAACAGTTTTATTCGCCAGGGAATATATAATTATTAATCTTAGATGTTAATTTGGTTTGTCTACTGGTCTATATCAATATTATTAAAATATTGATAACTCCGTAGCTCAGTTGGTAAGAGCAACAGACCCGAAATCTGAAGGTCCTGGGTTCAGATCCCAGCGGAGATAGAGACATTTTTTCAAAATCTTAAGATTTATCAATATTTTAATAATATTGATATAGACCAGTAAACAAGCAAATTTAACATCTAAAATTAATAATAACAAAAAGTGTTCATCATTTTTTATTCTTTAATATGGGGATAATTCTAAATTAAAATAATTGTAAATAATTAAAAAAAACAATGAATAATTTTAAAAATTTACAATTCGGCCTATTCGGTCCTGCCTCAACGAAGGAGGCGAGCAGCAGACCGGCCGAGAACCGTGATCGTCGACTAAAACTCAACTCAAGATGCAATTGAACATTTTTAATCGTATCGCGGGAACCGATACAGATTTTTTAATTTTCTTTGGCCTAAATTAAAGATAAAATTTCAGGCTCTATGTCGTTTAATTTTTGGATTTTTGCAACAGTTTTCCTCCTTCATGCTAAAAGTTGAAGTCAAGGTACACAATTTTAGAAAATCTAGAATTTTTTTTGAAAACTTATCACTTTGTTTAAAACTAGCAATGATTTTTAATAGTGCTTGCGTCAATCGATCTCATAATTTCCGACGGTAGTGTATGCACTAAAACACTGAGGACAACCTAAATATATTTATATACTTGTTTTATATACTCGCAAAGTGACTTTTTTCAAATTATAGACGGCAGGCACCAGGAAGGAGCAAGTCGTTAATTTTAAATTCATTTGAAAATAAGAAACGGTGTTTAAAAATAACTATTGTTGCATATAGTTATGGTATACGAAAGGATCCTGCAGTATATTTTATATAAATATACAAATAAAGGACCTTTTTGAACAAAAAAATGTTACTCTTATCAGCTATTTGGTGCACATTCAGGACGGCGTCCTTTCTCTGATTTTATACAGGGTGTTCAAAAAGTCTCTATACACCTAAATATCTATCCAGGTAAATATTTTTTCAAAAAGATCAAGGTGATTCTTGAAGTAACTTTTAACTAGGAATCCAGTGGTGACCTTGAATTTGACCTTGAACTTGATCTTCAAGGTTATTTCAAGGTCAATTTTACGTCCAAACATGTTCTCAGGCCATGGGTCAAGGAAGACTTTGAACTTCAACTGATGGTTTTTAGGCTTGATCAAGTTCAAGATCAAATTCAAGGTCACCACTGGATTGCTCGTTAAAAGTTACTTCAAGAATGACCTTGACCTTTTAAAAAAATATTTACCTGGAGAGATATTTAGGTTTTTACACATTTTTTAATGAAATAGAGAAAAAAATAAATAAAAAAAAATCTTTTTTTTTAAATAGAGACTTTTTGAACACCCTGTATATGGATGTACAAATCTGCACTAATTATTAACAATATTAGAAAAAGGAAAATCAAAAAAGCGTCGTGCAGTAAACACTAAATTAATATTAAGTTAAAAAAAAGTATCAAAAACTAAAGAAAATGTATATTTTATTAACACAGAATAGAATACATCGGTTTATGATTTTGTAGTAATACTTGCCAGGAAGTTATAACGTAACAATTTATCAATATATATTCCCGCATACCCTTTTCCGAATTAACAACACGTATAATAACAGATTTGATATATATTAATATAATAATTAATTGTCTCAATTAATTAATTTATTATTATATCTATTTAATATTATAACATTTAATATATATTTTCGATATATAACAAATTCTATAGTTAAATTTGTTTTAATTCAATTTCGAGGAAGAGTAACTTCAATGTTTCGAAACCTTCGCAAAGATTAATATTAATTAATATAGAAACAAGAGTTTTTCAACAAACATTAGAAATTTCTTAAACTTTAATGGTTGGTTTACGCTACTATTAATTCATGTGGCGTATAGCAATGTGTTTTGATAAACTACTTTTTAAATTCGTTTCATATTCGCAAAAATCGCAAGCGAAGTGTGGTATGACTGATGCATGGTCTAAACGTATATGTCGGGTTAAAGCACTTAACCAAGTGTAGCTTCGCGGACAATCATTGCAATAATGCCTCTCTTTGGATGTCTGTAAGTGAAGTGCAGTAATATGTTTTGACAAGTTTCCTTTCTGATTCGATTTATATCCGCAAAAATCGCAAATAAATTGTGGTTTGACTTTTGCGTGACTTAAACGTTTGTGTCGGGTTAAACCTCCCAAGGAAGTGTAACTTCGAGAACATTTGTTGCAAGGATGCATTTTATGCCTTGTTTTCAACATCGGCGTGTGGTGTGATGTAATGTGTTTTGCCAAAGAAATTTTCGTATTCGATGTATATTCACAAAAATTGCAAATAAGTTGTGTTTGAGATATTGCGTAGTCAAAACTTGGCCGATTCTTGATATCGCTAAGCGTGTAACTTCGAAAATATTTGTCACAATAATTCCTGGTTTCCGACATCTGTAAGTGGCGCGAAGTAACGTGTCTTAAAAAGTTACCTTTTATATTAGTTTTATATATGCAAAAATCGCAAATGAATTCTGGTTTGTCTGTTGCGTGCTCTAAACATTTATGATTACTTAAACCACTGAGCGTAGCATAACTGCGAGAACATTTGTCGCAATTAAGCCTCGATTTTGATGACTTTGGGTGTATTGTATGATGCTTCTGACGTGTAGCTGGTATTTGATCTGAAAATTAAAAAAAAAGTGTAATATAAGATTGTTTTTTTTTATGGTTTTATTTAAGATATATTATTTTCAATATTCACCTTGGATGGTTTCTGACTTGATTTCCAAAGTGTCATCAATGTCGTATTCAATAAAAGTCTTAGCACCATATTTGTCATCAGGAGAAATGTCAGGAGTTGTGAAAGAATAGGGCCAAACATCAATTTTTCCTGTGAATTTCTTAGAGTCTCTCTGTCTCTGTTGATCTAGAAAATGATAACGTGAAAGATACAATTAGTTATTTTCGATGGTTTCTATCCTAGTTTAAAAGATGCTATCTTCCGTAAATTAATATTTTATATTCATAAACTTCTCGTTTTATCTTAGACTTGGCAATGTTGTAAGTTACACAAAATTACAAAGTTTAAATGAACTCCACTGTAATTCATTTTGTATACATTTAGCACAGGGTTCTTGCTGTTATTTTACTTTTAGATGTACGCATTCATTTATTATAACAGAATTAAGAAGATGGTTAATCACAAAAGCATCATGCAGTAAACATTACAATAATTTTAAATTAAAATAATGTATCTAAATCTCAGAAAAAAATGTGTATTTGATTAAATCAGAATAGAATACATTGGCTTATGATTTAGTAGTAGTAGCTGCTGGTAACTCGGAATGAAACTATTAATCTATATCGACGCATACCTTATATTTTTCTAATTAAAAAAAGTCAAAATAACAAGTTCTATAATAAAAAGTAATTTAAGTCAACGACAAGGAAGACAAAATTAAATTTTTTGGAACTACTTTTGAATTTTTGTTGTTTTTTAGCCCAATAACATAAATTTCAAGTTTAATGGTTCGTGAACTTTATTGTTCCTTCATATGTAGGGAAGTAATGTGTGTATACAAGCTGCTTTTCACATTTGCTTTATATCCGCAGAAATTGCAAATAAATTTTCGCTTGACTTCTGCGTGAATCAAACGTTTATGACGATACAAAGAATCTAAACGAGAGTAACTTCGAAAACATTTGTCGCATTTATGGGTCAATGAATCCTTCTCTGAGCTTATTTTCTGATGCATGCGAGCAACATGGCTAGCCATAGAATCTTTTTGTTTAAATCGTTTGTTACAGAATTTGCAGTGGAACTGTGGAATGACCTCACATTCAAATTTTTGATGACGACACAAGTTTCTTTTATGGCTATAGCTTCTAGCACACTTTTCGCATTTGTATTTCTTATGCTCCTCATGAGCCGAAGATTTCTTGTTGGCAGAAAAATTAGCAGTTTCTTTTACATCTACTGTACAGAACTTCGACTGATAATTTTTATTTATTTTTTGACTTGTACTTTCTTCGTCTGAAAATTTAATAAAATGTATATTAAAATTTTCTATCTCATAGTTTTATTTAACATATTCTGATTACAAATCTGGTCATACCTTCGATAACTTCTTCCATGATTTCAAAAGTTTCGTTATCAATATATTCAATTTCGATTAATTCTTCCTTAATTTCCGACGTTTCGTCACAGCTACTTTCAATTTTGCAAGTAAAGTTCTTTTCATTATTTTCAGGCAGTAGATTGTGAGAATCCCTCTGACTTTTTCGAAACTGTCTTGATATTATATGCTGTTTTTCACAATCACTCTCTGTGTTTTCTATAAAAAGAAATCCCAAAAATGTGAATTAGATTTTTTGCATGATTTATCATTAACCTACAACTAAAAATTATTTACACCCGTTTTAATTTAATAATCTTGGAATTTTTTAAACAAAATATGCAATATCTGAAAAGTAGAAAAAAATGTAACAAGAGCATTTTTCACATATAAGGTAAATGTGCAAGTAAATATAGCAGTCCCAATAATCGTGAAGCTCGGATATAATTTGAATAAATTATTTAAAAATATGTTAAATGTAACATTTCATGTTAAAACTCATTTATTTTTAGCATTTTATAGTATTGAATGGAATTTAAATTAATTAAAATCAGATAAAAAGCAAAAAAAATTAGCGTCCCAAATACTGGGAGGCTTATCTTAACTAAGTTGAAATTTTGTAGTTTTAAATTCTAAAAGTAATTGTCTCTTTCTTATAAAGTGGTAGAAAGAGATAATTGGAAAGATCTAAAACATTTTTAAAATAAAAAAAAGTAGAAACTTCTCGTTTTCTCGTGGACATTTCAGGAGAATTTTCTTGTAATGGAAAAATAAAATTCCAAATTTTTATGTTGTAATTTTATATAATTTTCTGTTTAGGCCTGACAATTTTTTAGGTTATACAAAATCACAAAGTTTAAATAAAATCCACGGTGTGCGCTCATTTAGGACGGGGTTCTTTCCTTAATTTTATTTCTAAATGTACGCCTACACTTTTAAAGTGATAGCTTCTTATGGCTCGGTCTGAACTCGCAAAAATACAGTTAAAGCTTTCAGGGTAACGCTTCTTCTCATCTATCACTCCTTCGCTTCTCCCCCCCCCCCCCAACTACATCCTTCAATCCCTCTCGCTCTTCATCACTCATTCGCTTCTTTCTCTTCTCTCCCTCTCACCCCCTCCCACTCTCACGCTTGATCTCTTTCCCTTTCTCCTTCGCCCTCACATTCCCACTGAAACTCTGACAGTATCAACAGTGTATAGCGGCATGCGTCCATATATATCAGTGTATAGCGGCATGCGCTCTTGTTGAAGGTCGTAATTCGCACAAGTTACATCATATGAAGTAATTACTTGTGCCGCGCGTCCCATGAGGGCTCACGTGTTTTTGATTACAGAATTAAGATGATGGTTGATAAAAAAAACGTAATGCAGTAAAAATTAAATTAATATTAAGTTAAAAAAAAGTGTTGAATTTTCGGAAAAATGTGTATTTTATTAAATCAGAATAGAATACATTGGTTTATGATTTGGTAGTAGCACCTTCTGGCCAGTCAGAAATAAACTGTTAATCAATCTACTTTAACTCCTCGCACACCTGATTGTGTCCCAATTAACAAAACGTAACATGAACCTCCTACAATAAAAAGTAATTTGAGACAACATCGAGAGGGAGTGAAATTGATTTTTCGGAACCTTAATAAATAAAATTTTGTATTATACAAAGAATAGTTTTTTCGCCCAATAATACCAATTTCCTCAACTTTAATGTTTCATGAACTTTATTATTGTTTCATATGGACCGTAGTAATGTGTTTATACAAGTAACTTTTCGCATTCGTTTGATATCCGCAGAAATTGCAAATAAATTGTCGCTGGACTTTTCCGTGGTCCAAACGTATATGACGATGCAAAGAATCTAAACGAGTGTAACTTCGAATACATTTCTCGCATTTAAACCGTTTGTTGTAGAATTTGCAGTTGAACTGTTGCATGATCTCGCACTCAAACTTTTGATGACGATACAAGTTTCTTTTATGAGTATAGCCTCTAGCACACATTTCGCAATTGTATTTTTTTTTCGAGTCTTGCTTTGATATACGAATTTTCTGCTCCTTATGGGTCGGTGATATATTGTAAACAGAAAAATTATCAGTTTTTTTTGTATCTACGGTAGAACATTTCAACTTATATTTTTTAGATAGTTCTTGACTTGTAGTATCTTCGTCTGAAAATGTTCCAAAATGTATATTAACATTTTTTTATCTCATAGTTTTATTTAAGATATTTTGATTACAAATCTGGCTATACCTTCGATATTTTCTTCCTTGATTTCAAAAGTTTCATTCTCAATATATTCAATTTCGATAAATTCTTCCTTAATTTCCATCGTTTCGTCACTGCTATGAATTTGGCAAGTAAAGTTCTTTTCATTATTTTCAAATAGTAGCTTGTGGTGATCCTTCCGGCGTTTCTCTGTTTTTTCTGTGAAAAAAAATCACGAAAATGTGAATTAGAATTTTTGAATAATTGATCATCATGCTATAGCTAAACCTTATATACCTCACAAATTATGCTATTTCACAGTTTAGTTTAGATATTTTAATTGTCACTTGAAAATTTTCTTTCCGTTATAATTTAATAATAATGGAATTTTGCATGCTGTATCTGAAAGTAAGCGAATTTTTGCGTCATAGCGGGATTTTTAAATCGATTTTCTCTTTTGGTTACAAAATTATTGCACAAGATACAGAACTACAGTTGTGTACCAAATATACAATATCTTCAAGGTAGAAAAACACTAAACAAGAAAATTGTAATATATAAGATATGTGTCCTTGTTCTCAGTAATGCTAGTGATCCCAATAATCATCAATCTTCGATATTAAAAAATATGTTAAATGTTATATTTCATGATTTCATATACAAAAATTGAGGCTTATAAAAAATTCTAACAGGATTTTTCGGACATTTCACTATTTTATGTGCAGAAGCATTTTCTGTTCTCGTAATTTTCTTCGAAACACTTTCTTGTCATGTATAAACAAACCTTTTAATTTTCATTTTCCAATTTATATTATTTGAATGTTGCATACAATTTAATTTCTGTAATTTTATTTTAGGAGTACGTCTGCACCTGTTACATAACTAAGAAGACGGATATTCACAAATGCATCACGCAGTAAATAATAAATTAATGTTAAAGTAAAACAAAATGTATCTAAGTGTTAGAAATCTGATTATTTTATTAACTCAGCATGGAATAAATTGCCTAATTTATAATTTTAGTCGAAACTGTGATCAGTTTTTGTGTTCAAATCATCGATAACTTATTACGTATCTCGGGCCTCGCACTGGATTAAAATTGATTCAAAACGCGGACTTTTTATATTACGTACAACTATATTAAACGAAATGTACATTCTATCAATTTCTTTACCTCGGTCCGGGGTTTCTTATTCAGATATTGAAAAAAAGTACAAATGTGATCAATTCAATACTTAAGAAAAACAATTCATGTCGGCATCAATGGGAAGACAAATTACACTCTTTGAACTATTAAAACTAAAATTAAGTGTTATTTAGTAATTTTCGAAAAAAGTAATTTAAGACATAAAAGTTATGCAAAAAAGAGTAATAATTATTACTTGAAATGCTGCGATATAATATGTTTAGACAAGTTACTTTTTTCTTTCATTTTGCAGCCACAAATATGACAAGTAAATTTTTGTTTGATTTCTGCGTGGTCTAAACGTTTATGTCGATATAAAGTTTTTAACGCAGCGTAACTTCGAAAACATGTGTCACATTTATGCATTAATACTGACTTCTTTGAGTCTATTTTTTGATGAATCTGAACTATATGTTCATTCAAATGACCTTTGCGTCTAAATTTTTTGCCGCAGAATTTACATATGAACTGTGGATTAACGTCGCATTCATATCTTAGATGTTGATTCAAATGGTTTTTCCATTTGTAGCTGCGGGCACATTTTTCGCATTTGTACTTCTTTTCCGGTTCCTGTTCTAATTCTTGAAATTTCTGCTCCTCATATTCCTTGCTAGGAATTTGACAAGTAGTGTCTTGATCTGAAAATTGGACAAAATGTTTTTTGCAATTTTTTAATTTACAGTTTTATTTTAGATGCTTTGATCACAAATCTGGTCATACCTTCAACAAATGCTTCGTTTCCTTCAAAAGTTTCAAAATCGCTATATTCAATTTTGCCAGTTAAATCTTTTTCCTTATTTTTAAAAAGCATATTGCGTTGTTGACTCTGGTGTCTTGGAAGGTATGCTTCATATTTGTCTGTTGAACGCATTCTTGATTCTCTCCTCGGATTTCTACACTCGGATTTCTCTGAAAAAATCATAGAAATATGAATTAGAATTTTTCATCATAAAAAAATGTGTTATTATCCTCTACTTAAACCTTATATAAGAATTCTGGTTTATGTTTCCAAGAATTTTTGGATCACACACTAATATTCACATTTCATGTTCTCTTCTTGGTTCACCAAGATGTTTCACACATAATTATATTTCAGATGTTATATTTTATTTACAAAAGCATCCTGCACTAATCACAAAAATATTTCTTACTTGATTGAAGTCAACAGGCAGGTCAATAGTCACATCAGAAAAGTTAAGTTAAGTAAAAATTAATAATTTTCGCACATTTTAATCCCTTTCCTTGCCTAAACTTGAAAAGAGTTATGAGCAATAATAACCCCTACCCCATAACTAATTATATGACTACTTGTTTTCAATTGAGAAACTTTAAGTTTTGTCTCATACTTTATAAATAATTTTAGTTTCATGAAAAAAATAAAATTCGTATGCTGCATGCTGCAATACTACATTATTATTTAATTAAATCATTGAATCAAGTTTCTGTACTCTTATTTATAGATGTAATACGTAATACGAAAATATAATAACAATTATAAATTAGGATGCCGTGAAATAATATGTTTGGGCAAGCTAGCCTTTGCTTTCATTTTCATGCCACAAATATCGCAAGTAAATTGTGGTTTGACTTCTGCATGTTCTACACGGTTATGTCGATTTAGGCCACTTGACGAACAATAATTTCGCGAACATTTATTGCATTTATGCGACAGTACAGAAGCATTTGAGTAAGTCTTCCGATGCACCACATCTATATGTCTATTCATGTGATGTTTCACTTTAAATCGTCTCTCGCAGAAGTTACATTTGAACTGTGGTATGACGCCACACTCGAATTTTTTATGACAAGTTAGATGTCCTTTCCTTTTATAGCTTCGCGCACACTTTTCACATGTGTATTTCTTTCCTGGTTCTAATTTCGGCATTTTATGCTTTTTATGGGCCTGCTTTCTTTTTTTAGAACCAAAAATATCCGCTTCTTTTATATCCGCAGTACACAATTTTGAGTCATGTTTTATATTATTTACTTGACCTGTAGATGGCTCTTGATCTGAAAATTTAACACAATGCATACTGCGAATTTTACATGCTTCATTGGCTTGAGTAAATTATTTTCCTTTTCACTAAAAAATCAAAACAAATTTACCAGTCCGTTTAAAAGTAGAGGCTATGACACTTGTAATAATTTCAAACTAAGCCGAGTTTTATTAAGGATTATAATTATGATAATACCTTCGATCATCTCTTCCTTGATTTCCAAAGTTTCATCATTGCTATATTCAATTTTGCAAGCAAAGGGTTCATCAATATTTTCCCATTGTGGATGGTGGTGTTCTCTCTTATGGTTTGGAAGGTATGCCTCATATTCCCCTGTTGATCTTATTCTTGATTTTTCCCAGCCACTCCCTGAAATCTCTAGAAAAAAAATATATAAATTTGAATTTCCCATTAGATAAATAATTACTCATTAGTCTTTAATTGAACCTTACATAAACCTTCCGTTTTCTGTTTGCAAGATTTCATTTCTAGGCCATGCACTCTAGTATTTTGCAATATACTGTCGAAAGATTGTAAAATAAAAGACTGTTTACAATACACAAATGTTAATTTATTAACTCACAGCAAACGTATAATAATTTTCTGAATTGACGATACAAATATTTCTTAGCATAAATAGAGAACACAAAATCTGTTTAAACCATTGTTTAAAAGGAATTTAAAATACCGTGTCATTCCTACCTGTGTCCTGTGTATACCTACCTGTGTATAAAAACAAACTATATTAAAAAAAGTAATTACTTATATCGATGTCTCAGAAAAGTAAATAAACTTTTTCTAAGTCTTCGAAAAGTAAAATTGAGTATTATCTAGCAATTTTAAGAAAAAAAATGTAAGGTATACACGCAGATTAATTTTATTCGTGTAGGTTTTTATTATTTAATATAGCGAGATTTTTTATAAAAAGATACTTTCATTATTAAGCTCGTTTTTAGTTAATGAACAACATTTCTAAAATTGCTCGTTTTGCCATACTCACTGAAAAAACAATTAGTTTGGCCAACTATTCATTTGTAATATTTCGTCCTGATATTTTTCTAGTTTGCACCACGAATAACAAATAAAATAAACTAAATAGTTTTACCAACTAACCGTTCTTTCATTCTTTTATTGAATAATTATTAATAATAATTTTAGACAACGAAAAATTGTAAATTTTGTGAAAACTGTAGGATGCAGATTTTCTTTTACCAATATTTGAATCATACTTATGGTCTAGATCATCCTTATTTCCTATTTTTAAATTAAAGAAGGTGAATAGAAAAAAGCTCAGTTCTCACTTTAGCTGTTGCCGGAACAATCTCGTGTAATTTTGGTATTGTTCAATAACTTAATTTAAGTAATTTTTATTAAAAAATGCTACGTCTCAATTTTAGGTCAATATCCAACTAAAAATATTGATTTTAAATAAAGAAAAACGCATAAAAATTAAGTAAAAAGAGTAGTAATTATTACTTGCAATGTTTTCTAATCATATATTTGGACAAGTTACCCTTTTCATTCATTTTCCAGTCACAAATATCACAAGTAAAACTTTCGTAAATGTAACTTCCAGAACATTAGTCACAATTTCACCTCATTTCCAATGTCTTTGAGTTTTTTTTTCTCATGGACGCGAACTATATGGCCAAACATGTTCAATTTTTGTTTAAATCGTTTCTTGCAGAATTTACATTCGAACTGCGGCATGACGCCGCATTCGAATTTTTGGTGACGATTTAAATTTTCTTTCGAGGTATAGCTTCGCGCACATTTTTCGCATAAGTATTTCTTTTCTAGTTTTGATTCCCGAGTTTTCTTCTTCTTATCGGTTAGCAGTTTTTTCTTGGTACCAAAAATATCAGCTGCGGGACACCAATTTGACTCATATTTTTTATTATGATTTTCATCTACAGACGTCTCTTGAGCTGAAAATTTAAAAAAATAAATTTTATAATTTTTTACACTCTCATTCAAATAAGAATAATTTCTGATAAAATGTATAGTTGTTGTTTTAATAAGAACGCTTGTAAAAAAAATTAAATTTGCCGACAGAACTATGCCACATAAGTTTTGTTAGGGATATTTGGATTACACATCTGTTCATACCTTTGATACATTCTTCATTGATTTCGAAAGTTTCATCATTACTACATTTAGTTTTGTAAGTAAAGACCTTATAAATATTTTCAAACTGTTGATTGTGGTATTCCCTTTGATGTCTCGGAACGTATGCTTTATATTCCTCTGTTGATCTTAATAATAATTTTCTCCAATCACTCTTTAATGTCTCTGGAAAAACCGTACAAATATTCATTAGAACTTTGCAGTAGTTTAACAATTTATCATTATGCTATAACTAAAATTTCCATAACCGTTATGGTTTTTGTTTCCCGAATATTTCAATTTTCAACTTAAAGTTGATATAAGTAGCCCTTCCTTTAAACTTATGGTAATACAATTCTAATGGATACCAATCAATTTATCTGTTAAGTGCACAAGGATCCTGCAATATATTTTGTATCAATAAAAAAGGCTATTTACCATGTCTAAATGTTAATTTATTAACTCAGGTACAAACATGTTTCATTAATATAATAATATAATAATTTACAATTTTGTGTAGTTCTATTATAAATACTTTAATTGCAATAATCATACCGGCGATAATTTCTTCCTTGATGTCCAAAGTTTCATCAATTTCGTATTCAATTAGGGTCTTGAAAGCAGATTTATTGTTAGAAGAAGCATGAGTAATCGTACAAGAATACAGTCTGCCATATAAAATTCCTGTTGTTTTCTTTAGCATACTATTGGAATCCTGTGAAACTAGAAAATTATAAAGTTAAAGTTAGAATGACTAATTATCG
Organism: Druon quercuslanigerum; assembly: GCA_010014905.2. NCBI lineage: Eukaryota > Metazoa > Arthropoda > Insecta > Hymenoptera > Cynipidae > Druon > Druon quercuslanigerum. Next base: position 5,553 of record JAAAKG020003248.1, on the reverse strand, counting down.
ATGTTTTTAATCCATAGCCTGAATGAAACCTTGACAGAATTATTAAGAATGGTAAAATATATCCTAAGGCAAATTATATACCAATAGGATAGAATGATCATTATAAATTATTAAAGTACTGATTAAAGTACTGATAATAATATTTTTATGTTTGCTTTCTATAATTTTATATTATATAAATATTTCAAGCGATGAAATTTCTGCAATTTCATTTTTCCATATATCCATACCCTTTTCCATAATCAAGAAGATGGAAAATCAAAAAACATATCTATTTCATTCATAAAACTATCCAGCTTAAAATTTTAATTTCGATATCGATGAAGAGTATAATCTACTTACTTTCATGAAAAGTAATTTAAGGCATATAATGGCATTTATTATTATTTCAGAAGGAGTAAAAAAAATCGCAAACAAGTCGCAAACAAATTTTGTTAGGACAGCTGCATGCTTAGATCGTATATGCTGAACTAAATTTTTTAGCAAAGTGTAACTAGGACAACATATGTTGCATTTATGGGTCGATAGCGTCTTCTTTAGGTTTGTCTTTTGATGCATGTGATCTATATGGCTACTCATGTGACACTTATGTTTAAATCGTTTGTCGCAGAATTCACATCTGCACTGTGGCATGACGCCACATTCGAATTTTTTATGACGATCGAAAATAAATTTCAGTCTATATCTTCGGGGAAACTTTTCGCATCTGCAGTTCTTCTACGGTTTAGATTCCTGAATTTCCTGCTTTTTTCTTAATTCTTAATCTTAATAGGAAAAATACCGGCATACAATATTGATTTATATTTGTTCTTACATCTCTTGTCTGTAACTGATTTAGTAGTTTTTCATAATTTCAATCCGAATCTTGACTTGAAACTTGGCAGAATTATTAACAATGATAACCTATGATACATTATATTCCATTTGGACAGAATTTTCTTCATATGTTACAAGCATGCAAAAATAAAAATTATAAGTTGCATGTTGCAATTTTACTTTATTTTAATCTTGCACAAGATTGAATTTTATAATTTCATGTCTGAATGTACCCATCCACCACTTTTAGCATTAAGAAGATAAACACACAAAAACATTATGCAGCAAATAATAAATCAATATTAAGTTGAAAGAAATTATAAGGTCCCGGAGATATTTGCAAGTTTGTACTACATAATTTCATTAAAGATACTTTAATTGAATTAATCATGCATAGGAAGATTTCTCCCTTGATTTCCAAAGATTTATCAATTTCATATTTAATAAAAGCCTTGGCACTCGAATTATTGCAAAAAGATATGCAAGTAGATTTAAAAGAACGCCCATCATCTAATGTTCCAGTTGATGCCTTCGACTCACAATTTTATATAATTCAAATATTTCACAAGATTATATTTGTAGATGTACCCCTGAACCACTTCTATGATTATAAAAATATACAATTACAAAACCATCGTGCACTAAATAATCAGTTATTATTAAGTTGAAAAAATATATAAGAATTCCATAAAATTTATCATTTTATTAGCACAAAATAGACTACATTCACCAATTTATACTATTTATAGAAACATCAATAACGTAGATAAAATATAAATCGAATTTTGAGATTAGAATTCAATGTGTAGAAAAGCTTCTTCCAATGTTTGAATCAAAAAATAATTTGTGCGACTTAAACATATAAGAAGTAGTAGAATCAATTTTGAATCAATTTCAAATTAAACAGAAGTGGTCGCACAGATATATAATTTTATTGTCTAAATACGATTATTATTTACTTTATTTAATATATTATTAAATATCAGCACTTGCTAATGAATCAGAAAGAAGGTGCAACAAATGCTACACAAAAGGTGAGAAATTTATATGTACTTTATATGTAGTGGACAAAACACTGATATTTTGCATTAGTTTTGTACAAGACCTAAGACCTTAACATTTGTCTTCTTCATGGGTTCATACCGGCTGCTTTGCGTTTTTTCTCAGATGTACCCGCTTCATATGAACAGTCATGCTAGCCTTCCGTTTAAATTGTTTGCCGCAGAATTTACACCTGAATTGTGGCATGACGCCACATTCGAATTTTTTATGGTTAAACAAACTTTGTCTCTGAATATAGCTTCGCATACACTTTTCGCATTGGTACTTCTTTTCCGACTTTATTTCCTTTTTTTTCTGTTTCTCTGGATTTGGCAGCTTGTTCTTAACGGCAAAACTATCAGTTTCTCTTATACTTACAGAGCAGAAATTTAAATCATAGTTATTATTTCCTGTTTGATCTGTAACTGGCTCTTGATCTGAAACATTAACAAAATGCAAGTTAAACTTCTCTGTTTCATAGTTTTGTTGCGGATAATTTGAGTACAAATCTAGACATACCTTGTATAATTTCTTCCTTGATTTCTAAAGACTCATAAACTTCATATTCAGATAACATCCTGGAATCCGAATTATAGCAATAAGGAATCTCGGCAGTTACACAAGAATATGACCCACCATCTCGTCTTCTTGTTGGACTACTTAGCTCACTCTCGGAATTCTCTTCATCTAGAAAATTATAAGGCAAAAGTTATAATTAGTAATAATAATCATCAACGATTGTAATCAACACTATACCTTGACAGAATGATCAACAATAATAACCCGTATGAGATTATATTCTATTTGGACAGAATTTTGAGTATGAAAGATTGAAATATTGAGATTAAAAGAATCTAATAAATATATTTGCTTTAAAATTCAAAATAATGTTAAGATAAAAGAAAGTATCTGATTCCCAACAAATTAATTATTTTATTGACTAAGAATAGAATACATTCGCTGATGTATATTACAAGTAGAAAACACAATAACTTACATGAATTCAGATCGGTTTTTAAGATTGGAATTCGATTACAAACAAACTTTCTCCAGTATGTGAACAAAGATAACGTTAACAAATAAAATATAACACCTAGTAGAACGGTAAGCCATTATTTATAATTGTTTACACATTTCTATCGTATTATATGTTCGTAAATAATTGTATCCTTTTAATGAATAAAAGGATCATGCAGGTAATTCTGAATTAATCTGCAACAACTCTGAACAGAATACATTCAATAATATATAACATTAATAGCAAACTGCAATAACGTAAATAAAATTCAAATCGACTTTCGATATTGAAATTCGATGTGTAAAAAATTATTTCTAATGTACTCGTTTTGATAAAAATAAGCTTAACAACATAAAAATATAACTAGTAGTGGAGCTGCAAGCAACTATTTGTAATTGTTTACAAAATTTCTATCATAGTATATGTTCGTCTATAAGTGCCCTATTTTCTGCATAAAAAAGCATAGCTAATTCCCAATCAATGTGGAAATAGAGGGAAGTGCCATAAAAAAACGATTATTTTATTTCTTCAATATAATTACTTTCTTCATCAGATGATTAAGTATCAACACTTACTAGTAAAGCAAAAAAGAGTATAAATTTACAAAATATTGTAACAAATTCTACATTTCTGAAAGTTAATATATATCGATATCGATAAGTGTGAGAAGCTACCACTTGTGTCTTACACAGTGAATTATTTCCTATTGATTACCCAATTTTTTTGAGATGGTGTAAAATAATATGTCTTGACAAGTCAGTTGTTTTGATTGTTTTGTAGCCACAATAGTCGCAAAAAAATTGTAGTTTGTCTGCCGAGTGTTTTGTACGTTTATGTCGATTTAAAGCACTTAGCCAAGTATAACTTCGCGAACACTTGTCGCATTTATGCCTGGATTTCGATATCTGTAAGTGACGTGAAGTCATGTGTTTGACCAAGTTACCTTTCCTATTTGATTTATATCCGCACAAATCGCAAATAAATTGTGGTTTTACTGCTGCATGTTCTGAACGTTTATGACGAGTTAAAGAAACTAACCAAGAGTAACTTCGAGAACATATATCGCATTTATAACTCAAGACCGATTTCTTTGGGCTTGTTTTCTGATGCACCTGATCAACATGGGTTTTCTGATGCACCTGATCTACATGGGTAGTCATATGACATTTCTGTTTAAACCGTTTATCACAGAATTTACATCTAAACTGTGGAATGACGTCGCACTCGAATTTTTGATGACGGTACAAATTTGATTTCAATGTATAGCTGAGTGCACACTTTTCGCATTTGTATTTCTTTTCCGGTTCATGTTCTGATTCCTGAATGGTATGCTCCTTAGGAGCCGGTAGTTTGTTGTCAACAGATAAATTATCAGTTTCCTTTATATATTGGGTACACCATTTTGGGCCATATCTTTCATTATGTTTTTGATCTGCAGTATCTTGGTCTGAAAATTCGAGAACATGCATTTTGCAATTTTTTACTTTATAGGTTTTTAAAAGATATTTTGATTACAAATCTGGCCCTACCTTCAATTACTTCTTGCTTGATTTCCAAAGCTTCCTCATTGCCATGTTCAGTTTCGGTCATTTCTTCCTTAATATCCAAAGTTTTGTAATTGCAAGATTCAAGTTCAACATTAAAATCATGTTCATTATTTTTAGGAGGCAGACTATGGTGTTCTCTCCAGTTTTTTAAAGGATATGATTTATATTCCTCTGATGACCGTATTTTTGTTTTTATCGAAGCACTGTTTGATTTCCCTGAAAAAGATCACAACAGTTTGAATTAGAATATTTCAATACTAAAATAATTGAACATAGTTCTATAATTAAACTCTATACAAATATTCCCAAAAAATAAAAGTAAGCTTTATGTAGTAAGGGCTCTCCCCTTTAGACATATGTGGAGTGACATAACAAGTTCTTTACTAACAGAATGTTTTTATCTAATTTTTTTCTTCGATTTCCACAAATCCTACAAACTTTCCAAATGAGGCAAGTTTCACGAAATCTGTTTAGCCCATTTGGCCTAGTCTTCTTGATTGCCTCTGTCAGTGATGTCAGTTTATGATTCTTTCTAGTGAGCGTGTTATGCTGGTATTGACAAAAACTAACATAAGATATAAACATTTAATATAATGCGAACAATTTTTTTTTAACAAATAATAGAAATTTCCTTATATTTAATGTCGCGAAGTAATGTGGAAACAGTAGTCGCAAATAAATTGTGGCTTGACTGCTGCATGTTCTGAACTTGATACCGATTTTTTTGAGATTATCTTCTAATTTACGTGATTTACATGAGTATTCCTGTCACATTTTTGTTTGAACGATTTCTCGCAGAATTTACATAATGAACTGTGGCCTGACGTTCCATTCGAATCTTCGATGATGGTTTAAAAGTGCTTTCAATATATAGCAGTGAACACACTTTTCACATTTGTATACTTTTTCCGTTTCCTGTTTTGATTCGGGAATTTTTTGCTTCTTTTGGGTATGCAGTTGATTGCTAAAAGCCGAATTATCAGTTTCTTGTATACAGGACCACCGAGATGGGGGTGACGGGTGGGTTTCCCCCGGGCCCGCAGTTTTTAGAAGAGCCCGCGATTTTCCGAAAAACCTTCACTTTAATGACGATTTTGACTGTTTGCATAGAATCAATCCTTTCAAATTTTC
>JAAAKG020003247.1:0-46792 GCA_010014905.2 Druon quercuslanigerum | reverse complement strand
GTGTGTGTGTGTGTGTGTGTGTCAATTTAAAATTAAAAATATAATTTTCCGTATACAAACAAAAAAAGGTTTTTGCGAGTTTAGTAATTTTACAACATTGTTAATTATTACATAACTGCGACTTTTTCTAACGGTAAGATTTGTTTTTTAACTAAATTATGTCACAATACACTGGTTAAAGAATAATTTGTAGTTTGAAGAATACTAGAAAAATTATTGCCAACTACAAAATTGTTGATAATTTTTAATGGAATTTAATTTTTTTTTTAATTTTATTTTTATAGGCAAACCCTCTAATTAAAACAAAAAATTCAGTACATTAAAATTTAACATTAAAGAGGTACAAAAAATCAAAACAAAAATGTTTGCCTTGTAAATGATCTCATCAAGTTATCTCGGATTGTAAAACATTAATTTTCAAAGAACATTTAAATAATTATTGAACTACAAAATGTGTTTAATAATCTCAGATTTTTACATATATTTACGAATTATTTAGCTAAAATTTTAAGAATTTAAAGACTAGTTGAATAATTGTTATGCAAATACAATTTTTCTTTGGAAATTTTATTATTCAATATATTGTGAATGTTGAAATGATTCTGCCGTTAAAATCGAAACATTTTCAGAAACATAAAACCTATTAAAATCTAAATTTGTGTACGAGAAATCAAGAGAAAAAATTATTTGAGTAAATAATTTTTTAAATGGAATGTTCATTGACAATTGTTATTTTTACTACTCAAAAGAAATATACCTACTATACAATAATTGACGACTGTATAAGGTTTTTTACAATTTATTATTGATACTACTGTAGGATTGGAAAAATCTAGAACATTTTTATTTTATAGACATATTTTCTCATAATTACCGAAAAATTCATTACTTAACAAATATTTCTCACCTGAACCTAAATCCAAGAACTTCCATCAACAATTTCGACAACATTTTTTTGCGAGGGTCAATGTAATCCCCCAGCAATTAGCAAATAATATAATTCAAAAAGATGAAAGATTAAATCACGATTGACAATATAAATGTGGACTTTCCAATTAAAAAAATAATTTGTTAACCCAAAATAGTCAGCTCGAAATTAGGTAAAAAATGAAAAAAGGGAAACAGCAGATAACTTTAAATAAATGTAAAGCCTGTAATATATAAGTAGGAATTTTGATAATGTATAGATTGATTGGTCGGCGTAAAGCTGTTACCTTAATCACCTGGAGTTGTTGTTGTTGCCTGGACCGGATCAGACCATCTAATTTCCAATCTTGGCGCTTTCCAGACAGCCTGGCCTGTACCTGGAAAACAGTGTAACGTTTTTTCTGGCTAGCCCCAGGTCAGGCGCTGCTCAGCCGCTAGGTAAGAGGAGATCAGCCAAAGCTTATTTTTGGCTGGCTTGATCGAAAAAAATTGCAGTATGTCAGAATGCTCAGATTCAAAACGTAACTGGTTCTTCAAATTTTGATGAAATCTGCAAAAATATCTGCACGCTCAGGGCCCAGCAATAAATTCCAGTTATTGCGGAACGAATTTTTTTCATGACTTACAAAAAAGTCAGTTTTTAGTACAAGCATCTTTAGTCAAAAAATGTTTGTTATAAACGCACTGTAACTTTAACGAAATAAGTTTTAAAAATGTACTGATCTAACTTAGATTTTTGTTTTTTCTTGGCTAGCTGATCAGCACGAAACCTTGGCCAGACTAGACTGGAAAGGTGTTGAGAAAAAAAAATCTTGCCTTGATAGTGAGAATTACTTATTTTACATAATTTCCAATACCCTGTAAATCATTCGAAATATGTTAACAACAAAAAATTGCTTGCTGATCAGCGAAAGGTCTGGGCCAAGCCCGAACGAAATTACAATTGTTAAAGTTGTCTAGCCGACCATTACCTGTCTGAGAAAGACTAGTCTGCCAAGTTGATAAGAAAATAAATATCAAATAACTTTTTAAAAGCACAGTAATAAGTAAACTTTTATGATTGAAAATTTATATCTTTTTGTAGAAAATTTGAATATTCAATTGAAAATTATTTGTCTATGGTTGCGTATTTGTCTAACTTAAATAGCAAATAATTTTCTTTTTGGTGCATAGTCTTTTTTGGGTACCAATTCTCTAAAAATGTTACCATTCAATTTTTGATGAGAAAATCATCTTTCGTAATTTAAAATACATAAATTTCATTAAACATTTGATAATTGCGTTAAAACACCTGCCTGCAGAAAATTACTCTTTCTGGTTGTTTTGCATAAAATTCTATTCTTTTTCTATAACTGATCGAATTTCTGTTGGACTTTCCTCCAAGTTGTAATATCTTCGGGTTAATTTTTTATTTCGTTTGCCAGAAATCCAAATCCCTCCCCCTTTTAATTTTTTATACGTAATTTGCAGGTGTCATTTTACAAGTAATTAAAAGTTCAATGGAAATATATTATATGAATCAGGAACATATTTAGTTTTGATAGGTATGGGAAAAAAGTACTTCAGCTAATTATGATTGGCTATGTACACTTTAAAGATACTCGTTATAAAATCTCTATTCTCTTCCACGTGCTGTAAACGTGAAAGATGGCAAGCAAAGTTATATCTTGCCTACTATGTGAATTGTTAGTCGACAAACATAAAAATTTTCCGTACAATTTATTTAATTATATTCCATCAGAATCGTGATATTTATTAATTTAATTTAATACATATAGGTCATTCCATATCATGTTTAACATTGAAAAATAAAACGGCCAAGAATATTTTTTCTCATGCTTAGGATACAAACCTCTTCGAAATCAGTTTTTCGAGGATTAAAATATTGGTTTTAGTTTTAAGAACATCTCACAAAAAATTCTGGGTAGAGAGTTGGCTACTTTTTATTACACATCTAATAAAATTGTTTCTCCGAACACGTTCATGCGGGCTTTTTTCGCAAATTTTCCGTGTAGATTCTTCAATGATTTACATCGGTTCTAAAAATGGAATTACGGAAATTCAAAAATTTTTGTCGCAATCCTTTTAACTTACTTTTGGCGTGACTGAGCGCTTCCCTTTTCAGGAAGGCACATTATGAGTTTATTGAAAAAATAAAAACATCGCGTGCAAAATTATAAAGATGTGTTATTGCTCTCAGTATGTCCCAATACAAGTGAGCAATGTTTTTTCGGACAGTGTCAAGAGTGTCCTAAGATGAAAATCTTTGAGGACCTAGTTTGTAAAGTATTTCAGAAATAAAAATTGATAAAATCAATTACAAAAACTAGATTCCACAAACAAAAACAGCTTTCATAATTGTGCAAGTTTCTACCAAGGAGTCATTGAAAAAACGATTAAGCAACTATTTTCCAATTATATTTTTGTACAATAATAATAAAGAAATAAAGCATCGATTCTTGTTTTTTCTTTCGGATTGAAAAAAATATGATTCCAAAGCTGTTTATGTATTCATGGAGTCATTAAAAAAAATTTTACCAAGTGCTTATCCAAATATTCGTGATTAAATTTGAAATGACTCCAGACAAATAAATAAGTTGAGCATTAGAACTTTATAAGTGGGCTTTGCAAAATGAATGATTTTCTAATATAAAGGTTTTTTATAAAGGCGAAAGTAATTTTGAAACGTTAGCAGAATTTTTCAGAGACTGATTTAAAAACTGCATAACTATATTAGTTACCAAAAACTTTTACTCTCTTGAACTGGAGATTTTGTCTCTTGGAGAAAAAATTTATGAATGTTAGCTGTTCCAAACTAAATCGAAAAGTTCTTTAAAAAAAAAATAAGAGTCGTTTAATCAGGGGATAGTAAATTAACAAATGTGTGCATTCTTCATGGGCATTAATTTTTCCTTTGTTATCTAGCCACACTAATAAATAATATATTTTTACATCAATCATTGTTACTCGTGTTTCCTTTTATCTTCTTATATTTTACGTTCGTATGCTATCATTACATTTTATGGAATTTATAGAGTTTATAGACCATTCATAGAATTTATAGAGCAATCACACTCTCAAAGCTGACCCAATTGCAAAATATAATATGTCTTATAAAAAATACCGAATGGCACACCCTAAAATTTTTATGAGATATTCTCAAAACTAAAGCGAAAATTTTAATCCGTAAAAAAAAATTTTTTAATAGTTTGATTCAAACTTTAGGTAAACCTTCAATTAACCTGCAAAGCTCGTTGTTTTATAAAAAATTCTTTTCGAACTAGAAGATTTAAAAAAATCTTCAATTGAAATAGTTTTTAAAGACTTAGGTTTACACTTTTTGCTTTCTAAAGTTTGAAATCATTCTTAAAAATATATTTTCCTAAAAGAAAATTGATACAGATCATGCTATATCAGAAAGTTGGGTCTCCACAAGTGTTTGCAAAAATATTTTTTAATTTGAAAACTTCAAAAAGTACTCAATTTCTTCATTTTAGACAAAGTTCATCATTTTTATTCAAACTAAATTTACCATGGCTTATTTCATTTGTTAAATAATTCTCTATAATTATTTTTAAAGAGCCCGCCATGGCAGGTCAATAAAAATCATTTTATTGAGTTTTTTATGTTAGCGTTCAAGGACAATGTGGAGGATCAATTCTGACAGCTAATTTGCATTTAGTGCATCGAAAAACATGAGAATTGATTTGCCGAATCTCCAGAACAGAAAATACTCACTTTTCGAGTTTTTTAAAGTTAGGGTGAAATGCTGACGTGTAGGGCACATTCTGACGTCGGATTTGGTTTGAGCGCGTCAAAATTCAAAGGAAAACACATGCTGACACTTTATTTTGTGGATGTATAATTGTTGTTGAAAAGAATCATAGATTTTTTGCATTTATTTCACGATACTAATAATATGGGGATAAGGAGAACATGAAATATAGGTATTATATGTATGTGTAACATAAACTCAAAAATTATTTTTAGGGTTGGCAAGTTTGAAGTTTGATTATTAGTAAGATAATATGGTTTTTTCAATAATGTAACTCTAATAATAAGAGACTTATTTTTTATATTTTATATTATTAGAATATTTGAAAATATAATAAATATGTTAGTATAACATAGTACTCGAATATTAATGAAACATAACTTTGCTGATTGAAGTAAGCTTACAAAAAATTATTATAATAAGGAAATGAGAACGAAAAAAAGCGAACATAATTCAAGTGATAAATTATCACGTGAACACTCAAACGAAGCTAGTTTGACCATTATTACTCCTAATCCTTGCATATCTAGGGTGTCTCAGGCGAATCTGGATTATAGTTAGCGAAGTAAACAAGTTGTCGAGACAACCTCTTCCAGTCCTAAAGCCAGATTGGAATTCCGGAACTATTTTATTTTCCTTTGCCCAATCAGTTAGCCTTATTGACAAAATTTTCTCTAAAATTTTTGCGATGGAATCCACAAGAGAGATGGGTCCATTATAATCATTATCGTCAGGATCCTTCTTTTTATGTAACATAGTCATGGTTCATTTACCCCAGGACTTCGGTACCTTTTCCTCCTTCTTATGTAACATAGTTATGGTTCATTCACCCCAGGACTTCGGTACTTTTCCTGCACTGTGACTTTGTTAAGCATGCCCTTCAGATAAAGAATCCAGTTTTATGATAACCTGATATAAAACTGTAATCGATGCCATTGAAACGTGCTGCCTTTGCATCTTCGCATTTTCTTGGAGAATTATTCAAAGCGAAATCGATGCCTACAAGCCTACTAGGAAAGATCTCCAGAAGATATGCAATACAGATTTCAGGGTTGATGCTGTTCAACGCTGGTGCCCTAAATCGAATTCCGTTGCTAATGAACCAAAAATCAGTCGAACTACTTGCTGCAACCAACTCGTCTATCAGTCGCTTCTTATAATTGCAATTTTTAATAGAAAGCAGCTTCTTGTGGTTTCTTAAAGTGGTTCTATAAACCTTAAGACTTTCGTACGTAAAATTTACTCTCCTGCTATCCTGAAAAATCTCGGTCAATTTTTTCCTTGCATCGCAACACATAGCGTCGTACCATGGCTTGTTACTGGAGACAATTCTGCTGGCCCTATCTGCATAAACCTTTCTTATACCTAGCGCTGTTACAGCATGTCTTATAGCGGCAACAGGATTCTGGTTCATCTTGTCTACGTCACCAATCACCCCATCAATTTCATTTTTCGAACGCATCAAATTCTTTAAATCTTCTAATCTATTTAAATTAACGGCAAACTTATCAGACTCAGAGAGACTAGCAAGGTTTTGAAAAGCATTTTGACATGCACAATTCACCATAGCAAGAATCGGGAAATGGTCAGACGAAGTTTTGATTTTAAGAACTTCAAAATCTTGCATAAAGAGCAAAGTGTTTATCAAACACCATAGCAGATCATTCACACTTTTTCCCATAGCACCGTTAAATGTAAGATGTGCAGAGAAATCACCGCTTGCATTCCCATTGCACACAAACAGCTCCTTACTCTCAATAAAGCTAGTTATCAGTTTTTTCTAATTATTAGCAAAATTGTCTTCAGATGACCTATTACCCATAAAAGAAACATTGTTAACGAAAACCTGCTCGTCGTGAATATTGCGGTTCGGAATCCTACAACTGAAATTGCCACCGAAAAAATTCACATGTTGAAGAATAAACTATTTGGTTAGAAATTCATCTAGTTTGCAAAAAATGCTTTTCTTTTCCTATAACTGATACCATTTCTGTTGGAATTCCCTCCAAGTTGTGACTTCTTTGGATTTATTATATTTTTAGTAAAACCTTTTTATTTTTCAGATATCCAACCCTCCTCCCCCCTTACTTCACGCAATGTCATAGGTAAGTTGCAAAATATCATTTGACAACTAACTAAAAATTAAATTCAAATATATAATATGTATCAAGAATATAAATATAATTTATAGACAAGATAGCACAGTACTTCGGCTAATTAAGATTAGCTTTGTAAACTTTAAAGAGACTTGTATCGAAATCTATATTTATTCTACCACACGCGCTATGAACGTGAATGAGGGCAAAGCATTTTATGTCTTGACTACTAAATCAATTGTCAGTTGACAAATATTGAGACTTTTTATGACATTATGGTAGATGTTGTTTTTTCTTCTTCATCTTAATAGATTTTTAAAACTTAAAATAACAAATTTGTTTTCTGAAATTAGAAATGCTGTTTAAGATTATTTTCTACTTTATGAAAAATGGATACAGTTCGAAAAAAATAAAGCTAAGTCGCTCCAGATGTTTGCTTACTCGTTTTTTAATTTAAAAACCTTAAGGATTATTCAAAGTTTTTTCTTGATTTTAGGAAAAACTAATCATTTTCATTCAGCTTAAATTCACAAAAGCTTATTTTGAGCCTTGAATGATTTTCTAAGAATATTGCTGTTAAGCTTTGACACGAGGCGTGAATAAAGAAATGTAAAATATTTCCAGTGTACAAATAACTTCACCTTAATCGCTGTGAAGAAAAACAACTTTCACGTACGTTACCTGGTGAACATAACACAGTCTATTAATAAGTGTCACAAAAATTCAATTTAATTTTTTCATAAAGTTAAATATTCTTTTTATTCGCCTTCTGTTCTATTACTCTCATATTAATTATTTACCACTAAAAATTTGGAATTATTTGATTCTTAACTTTCCAAAATTTATACGGATTTTTAGGTATTTCTTGGAATCAAAAAGGATTTTAATGGGATTTAGGTCTACATCCAAAATTCCAAAAGCTAATTTCTAATCCAAGAATTTCACAAGAATTTAGTATGGAGATTTTTGAATATTTCAAAAATTTTCACCAGATTTTCAAAATTCTATGCTGCTTTAAATAATTTTGACAGATTTGGACGGATATAATATAAATATAAATAACACAACTTAGGGATATTTGAAAAAAATTTAAAGGGTATTTTATGGAATTTTCCATAAAGTTAAAGGATGTCACAGGACTTTAAATATATGATGAAATCCCGAGGAATATCCCCAGATTTTATATAATGTGACAGGATCTCATAATATTTTAATGGATTTTAAACAATGAATTCACAAGAAATGGAGAGATTTAGTGGAATTTAAAAGAATTTAAGGTATTCCTAAAAACCTCCAATGAATTTTGAAGAGCTTTAAATTATTCAAAATGGGTAAACTAGTTTATGTTATTTTTGAAGATCTTTGCGAATTTTAAATAGGTTTCTGTGAATTGAAAGGATTTCCTAATATTTAAAGGAACCATAAATCGTTTTTAATAAATTGAAGGAATTGCAGAAGATTTTAAAGATTTTGTAGTATTTTCAAAAATGCTAATCAATTTTAAAGAGTTTTAAATAGATTCTGTGGGGTTTTAAAAACTTTATTGGCAACTTTTAAGATATTAAATAACTTTTTTTTATATTCTTAGAAATGCTTTAAGACATTCTTCCTTTTTTTAAATTTAATTTTGAGATTTTAATTTAAAAAAAAAAATTATGTACGCACATTCGAAAAAGGTACATTCGGACGATCTTATAGATAAAAAGTTTTGAATAACAAAATAATAAGCCTGAAGATATCAGAATTTAGAAGAGAGTGAAGCAGAAATTCTATCTATTCAATAGGAAATATTGCATTTTGGGAAAATTATATCCGCTCTACACTCCCGCAGAGACGCCTGTAATCATCCTTATTCACGGATGTTCGACATCCGTTATTAGATAGTAGCATTACAACAAACGACATTATGCTGTCAATCAACAAAACAAAATCTAATAGCGCCTTAGGACAGGATCAGATTTTAAATAGTTTTTATAAAAATTTGCCACCTAATTGGCTCTTGTATCTTGAGTCACTTTTTAACCAAATATTTAAAAATGAATACTTGCCACTTGATTGGAAAAAAACTTTGACACATTTGCTTCATAAAAAACATGATCGCTCTGACCCCAATATTTTTAGACCGATAGCTCTCCTTAACTCCGTTTCAAAAATTTTCACTTAGATTTTACTAGCCAGATTAGAGAAATGGCAGTCTTTCTGTCACATTATCCCGGTAGCGCAAGCGGGTTTTCGCCGGAACAGAGGTTGTGTCGATAATATTTTTAATTAGGCCGTCATCTCACAGATATATTTGAGAAAAAATAGACACTTCTATGTCATATTAATCGATTTTTCAAGGGCGTTTTCTTCTGTCAATCATGCTCTCATTTGGACAAAACTCCATTATTTAGGCGTTAGCTCGAAAAGAATTAGGATACTGAAAAGTCTATATGAGAGAGCATCAACTCGTGTAAGAGTTGAGGATAGACTCTCAGATGAGTTATCTATTACGGAGGGAGTCCTGCAGGGTGGAATTTTGAGTCCCATAATATTTAACTTCTTAATCTCTGACATTGAGATTTTCTTTAGGGAATAAAGTTTTGGTCAACCTTAGAATTTTAAATGACAAAGATATTATGGTTTTAATTTATGCAGACGATGTAGTTATTCTAGCCGAATCCAAGATTGATGCTATAAAAAAGCTGAATGCCCTGAAGGTATATTGCAATTAATTAAATTAACAACCAATAAAGACAAAACTAAGTATAATATTTTCAAAAAAGGCCAAATCGGTGAAAAACTCCTTGGTTTAAAATATGATGGTAGGAATCTAGAGTTTGTTTTTTGTTTTGATTATCTCGGTACGATTTTCTCTAGATTGGGACTGTTCTATTTGGCAGCTCAGGCTGCAGCCAGCCGAGCCAACCTAGCCTCGGTAGCGGTCTACAACATTTTAATCCGGACCAAATGTTCTTACTGGCCTTTAATAATTAATATACAGGACACGCTTATGAAGAGTACCTTATATTATATGCGGCTCATATTATTGGTTGGAACTACTTAGAAGTGTACGAAAAGGTACATGTTCGTTTCTTCAAGAATCTTTTCCGTTTGTCAAGAAACACACCGGACTTTATAGTCAGATTAGAATTGGGCTTAACTTGTGTGTCTGGTCAAATTATAAAAATGGCGTTGAACTGGGCGGCACATGTCTTCGATATCGATAATTCGCGTTAACCCAAAATCTGTATGCAAAAATTGGCTCAATCCGCACAAAGCAATAACTTCAAATATAATTGTCTGGGTCAGCTTATAAGATGCCTGGAAGGTGCGTTCTTCCTTATTGTTAAAAAAATTGTCTTCAGATGATCTATTACCCATAAAAGAAACATTGTTAACAAAAACTTTCTCGTCGTGAATATGGAGGTTCGAAATCCTACAATTGACATTGCCACCGAAAAAAATGGCCTGTGAGCTATGCCTTTGAAATGTGGTGATCCCGGGGAGTTTTAGCAGCCGTCGGGGTAGCAGCATCATTCGATAAAAATTGGTCTATGCGTGTATTCTGTGTGGCATCTTTAAGGTTCAATTTCGGCGGTCGCCGCCTTCTGGACGCCTTAGAAGGTCGGACTATATCAAACTTAGAGGCGTCACATGCATCTTCATCTCCTCCTGGACTCCTGGAGAGCGGAAGTTGCAGAATCCCGCATCTTTTAAAAATCTGGAATGCTTAAGCAGCTCTATGTTTTTCTCTCTATCTTCCTTGGAGCGATCATTAGCGATAATAAGTTCTAGCCTGGGAAATTGTGTAATCTTAGTAAATACGGTTTTGACCCATCGTAAAGCAATAAACCTGACTGATATCGGTCGCTTTTCTTTGACTGTTGTGAGCCTGTAAACATCAGTCAAGGCCACCTCTGGTAGCTGCGGACCGACGTGTTGGAAAATCGAAGTAAGAGAAGAAAATAAATCATTATTATGAGAATCAAAATCCTTCAAGTTAAAAATAATGATATTTTTTTAACTATAGTTGTGTCCAATGAATTTTACTTTTTTTTTAATGATTAATATCTTGTTGTAGAGGGACAAAATTTTTCAGGAATGCCCGTAGAAGTTTTACAAGATTCATTGACCTCCTACCTCAGCTGGTCGTGAGAGCTGGTTAAATATTTAATGTCCTTTGACAGTTTAAAAATAATTATCTGTAATCCTTTTTCGATAATGTGACTATAAACAATGGTAACCACCCCAAAAAAATATAACACCACACTTCACATAAAAATAAAAGCTAAAAGTTCGAGTTTTGCAAAATGAGAATTACACATTTATTCTTTACATATAATATTCTAATTCTGAAAGTGAATTTTAATTATATTTACACATATATACTTGCAAATTTAAGGGGATTTATAAGAGTCATAAAAAGGAATGTCAGATTCTGTCCGCAATTTTAAATATTTTTGTAAAATGACTTGCATAAGTCATCTAAATATTACTTTCTCGACCAGGACGAAGCCGTTTTTGGATAAAATGTTTATATTTTTCTTAATAATCAAATTAGAGAGAACAATATAGAAAAATTGCAGTGACGCTAAGTGTAGCCGTGTGCAGATTCTGGCAGCACTCTCCATCGACGCTCCTAAAAATCACGAGGCAGACTCTCGGAAGCGCATTGAATTGCTCGTAAATAATGACCCTTTCATTGTTATAAGATGCAGACCAGATACAGAAACAGAAATCAGAAAGGTATGTATTGATACAATTTTAATTAGCACAATTAGTTAATTAATGTACTTTGAAGAAATTGAAAAAAGATTCATGAAAATCGTTTAATATTTGCAGTTATAATGGAAACATCGAACTGTGTAGAAAAGTGTAACCTTTGCCGAGAACTTGACATCCACTCCTTCAATCTAAATAATGAGTCTTTAATTAAAAAGTACTGATTAAGAAGTCTTATTATCTTAAAATAATAAGCTTTACTAATTTAATTATCAGTTTTCTAGTTAATCTTGTGAGAAAATCTTACTAAAGCACTTAGTACATGACGTCGCTCTGTAAAAATTATCATTTTCATTTTGTGCACATTTCAGATATACTTCTAAATCTTTTGTTATTTGCATAATCTTATTAATTAAAATCTTAAAATTAATTTTAAAAAGTGAAGCACGTTCTAAAGTATTGCTAGGAATCTTAGACAAACTTATTTGCTATCTTAAAACCTTTCACTAAAGTTGTTAGAATATCTCAGAGTCTCTTTTAAAGCTCTTGAAAATTCATTGAAGGTGTTATGAATACCTTAAATTCTTTAAAATTCTACTAAATCCCTTAATTTTTTGTAAATTGATTGTTTACAATTCATTGAATTATTATGAACTTCTGTTACATTACATCAAATCTGAGGATATTCCTAGGTATCTTATCAAATATCTAAAGTCTTTTGAAGTACTTTAAGTTTATGGAAAATTCCATTATAACTTTTTTAGAAATCTTCCTTAGAAATCTGTAGCATCATTTGAAAATTTTGATACTTCTTAAAATCCCTTTAAATCTTTTTAAATATCCTTAAATTGTTTTATTAATAATAATATTATATCCATCTAAACCTGTAAAAATTATTGAAGGCAACATAGATTTTTGATCATCCGGTTACATTTTTTAAAATATTTGAAAATATAATTCAACAGGATACAAAAATTAAATGACATTTTTGTGATACTTATAATAGACTGTGTCATTTTTACCAGAAACGTACTGAAAACTTGTCTTTTTTTCATATCGATGAAGGTGAAGTTATTTGTACACCGGAAATATTTTACTTTGATTTGTTCACGCCTCGTGTCAAGGCTTAACAAAAATATTCGTAGAAAATCATTCAAGGCTCACAATGAGCTATTGTGAATTCATGTTAAATGAAAATGATCAGTTTGTTCTAAAATCAAAAAAAAACTTTTAATTTTCCCTAAGGTTTTCATATTAAAAAAACATGTTCGCAAACATCTGTAGCGACTCAGCTTTCTTTTTTGTTAGGAACAATATCCATCTTTTATAAAGTAGAAAATATTCGTAAACAGCATTTCTAATTTCAGAAAACCAAATTTTTTATTTTAAGTTTGAAAAACCCATTATGATGAAAAAGAAAAAACAACGGCTACCATAATGCCATAAAATTCTTAAATTTTGTCAATTAACAATTCATATAGTAGTCAAGGTATAAAATGCTTTGTCCTCTTTCACGTTCATAGCGCGTGGAGGAGAATAAATAAAGGTTTCGATACGAGTCTCTTTAAAGTTTACAAAGCTAATCTTAATTAGCCGAAGAACTTTTCTCTTCTCTATAAAATGAAACTATAATCTTGATACATATTATATATTTAAATTTATTTTTAATTACTTGCAAAATAATATTTTCAAATGACGTATGACAATTCTAAAGAGTGGAAGTAGCGATAGAAAAAGAAAATAATTTTTTACAAACTAGATGAATTTCTAACCAAATATTTTATTCTTGAACTAAAAAGATAAAGTTCCAGCCAGGAAGAATAATTTTCTACCAGTTAATTTCTTAACGGAATTCTTACATTTTTATTAAAATTTTTGTATTTTTAATAAGGAAAAATAAATTTTCGACCTAAAACTGAATAGTTGAATTTTTAGAACACGTTTACCTATTAAAGATTATTTGCAATAATTAAAATTAATTTTCTATTTAAGTTAGAAGAATGCACGATAAAAAACAACGAATTTTTAACAGAAGATTACTTATTAATCTAAAAGGTGAAATTTTGACAGAATTATTGTAACGGAATGGAACAGAATTTAATAGAAAAATATTTAAAAAATCGCTACCACATAATAAAATTAAACCTGTAATTTTTCCGTGATATACCAAATTTTTAAAGTATATTATTTAAATGATAATATTTTTATTATTTAAATATAATATTATTTACAAACTTGGTCAAGATATTCGTTTTATTACCTGATAACAAGTTTTCTAGTAATAACTACCTTATGTAATTGTAAGTTAGAATAAAAAATATGATGCACCCGGAAAATCGCTTTCACAGATATCCAAACACGCCACAGGTAAGAAATAAATAATGGACTAATTTGTTATTGATAGTTAAGGCTCCTAAATTAAATAAAGCACAATCATTATTATTATAATTGTTTTAATTTCAATGCAATTTTACTTTATATATGCATGCAAAGAAGAGTTTAAAAACATTTTTGAGGTTATTTCGATGCATAAACAACAGTATAATAACACAAATATGAACTGCAGAAATTCTTTTTACTAGTGAAACAAATTTTATTTTACGAAAAAAGTGCAGGAAAAGGAATAAATATGTGTAAAGGGATATTAGTATGGTATTGCCTTGCGAAAATAACCTACAAAATTATGCACAACCGGTAAAAACGATTGAGAACATTTAAAAACAATGAAAAATATTTATCATTTTTGTTTAAAAATGAATGTAAATGCAATCGAAATTTAAAATTGGCGAATTTTATTGTATTAACTAACATAAAGCATTAAGGGGATTTATTAGACTTATAGAAAAGAATGTAAGATTTTCCCGCAATTTTAAATATTTTATTCTGATTTCTTGCATACGTCATCTAAATAATACTCTCTCTGCTTCAGAGAAGCTGGTTTTTGGATAAAATGTTTATATTTTGTTTAATAATCAAACTGGAGAGAACTATAGAGAAAAATGGCAGTGACGCACACTGTAGCCGTGTGTGGATTCTCGCAGCACTCGGCATCGACCCTTTGAAAACTCACAAGGCAAACTCTCTGAAGCGCGTTCAATTGCTCATAAATAATGACCCTTTCATTGTTCTAATGTACAGACCAGTTAAAAAACTGAATTCAGGAAGGTATGGCTTGATTAAATTTTAATTAGCAGAATTAGTTAATTGGCATAATTTGAAGAAATTGAAAAAAAGATTCATGAAAATCGGTTAATATTGCAGTAATAGTGGAAACATTGATGTATATACAAAAGTGTTTTTGCCGAAAACTTTACATACACTCTCTCGATCTGAATAATGAGTATTGAATTAAAAAGTGCTGATTAGGCGATACGTATTTGGAATATTTGATTGAAACATTTTTTTAAGAACTTAGGCGTATTCCCATTTTTTTCTTTGGTTTAACAAAAACCCAAAATTTTTGCGTTTCTGTACTTCTTTGGTAACAAGCAGGATAATTAGAAAAATGTTTAAAATAAAGAAAATAGCCTTGAGACTTTTTACAGAAAAGAAAAAAGTTATAAGAGTTAGAAATTTTTTTTAAAGTCCTACAAGATTATCGTACATAGTTTTCGAATTTTTCGAAAAGTCAAAAATTCAAGTTTTAATCGCTCAAAAAATAATAAAAAATAAAAAATTTAATTGTGCTGTCAAACTGGGCAAGATACGAAAATTCGCAGTTTTATCTGACTAGCGCTTTTTGATTCATTTGTCAAAACAGCATTAAAAAAATAATATTATTATAAAAAGAGTGAAAACTCACACAAATTTATTATGAATAATTTTCGGATATAACGCATACTTTCTGGTTGCTTCGTAAAAACTGACATTCTAAAAAAATTTTTTGAAATTATGAAAAATACCGCGAGAATTGAAATAAACATTTTTGAAAGTTTCAGCAAAGCGCTCAGAAACTGAGAACAATATGGACAGCGGGTTTTCAAGCGAAAATTGTCATACATTGAAAATATTATGTGAAAATATGTAAATACTGAAGACCTACCTGCAATAAAAGTAGGTTGAGTCATTACCCGAATTCGGTGTTTCTTTTTAATTTAAATATTATTTATTATATTATATTATTTACCAAACACAAAGTAGTAAAAATCTGCAATTCAAGGATGCTGCTACATGTGTAAAAAACACAAATTTTAATTATTTTGTCTTTTTATTTATGGATAAAGTATTTATCTCTCACGTCTTTAACCTGATTATTGTTTGAACTGCTAATTATTTTGTAAGACTTATTATTCGAAGTTAATAAGACTTCCTAATCAGTACTCTAATTACTGAAAATATTAACCGATTTTCATGTATCTTTTTTTAATTCCTTCAAATTATGTTAATTAACTAATTCTGCTAATTAAAATTGAATCAAGCCATACCTTCCAAAGAGTCTGCCTCGCGAGTTTTACGAGGGTCGATGGAGAGTGCTGCGAGAATCCACACGCGGCTACAGTGAGCGTCACTTCAATTTTTCTCTATTGTTCTCTCCAATTTGATTATCAAACAAAATATAAACATTTTATCCCAAAAGCAGCTTTGTCCAAGCCGAGAGAGTAATATTTAGATGACGTATGCAAGAAATCAGACAAAAATATTCAAAATTGCGGACAGAATCTTACATTCCTTTTTATAACACTAATAAATACCTTTAATGCTTTATGTTACCTAATACAATAAAAATCACTGAGTATAAATTTCAATAACATTCACATTCTTTTGCTAATATTAATGATACATATTTATCATTGTTTTTAAATATCGTCAAACTTTTTGACAGGATCTGCATAATTTTATCGGTCATGCCCATTATTTATTTCGTACGTCACTTCAAAATGTACCGATGGCATGTGTGGACATAAAGCGATTTTTCGTGTACATCATATTTTTTTATTCTAACTTGCAAATATATAGGCTAATTTTAACTATAGAGCTTGTTATCAGGTACTAAAATGAAGATCTTAACCAAGTTTTACAATAATATAACTAGCAGTTTTAATAATATAACACATATGCTTTAAAAATGTGGTACATCACGGAAAAACTGCGGGTTTAGTTTTATTATTTGCTTGCGATTTTTTTATTATTATGCTATTAAATTCTGTTACATTCCGTTAAAATAATTTTGGTAAAATTGCACCTTTTACATTAATAAGTAATCTTCTGCTGAAAATTCGTTGTTTTTGATTTCGCGTTATTCTAACTTAGATAGAAAATTAATTTTAATTATTGCGAATAATGTTCTAAAAATTCAACTATTTAATTTTAGGTCAAAAATTTATTTTTCTCAATTAAAAATACATCAATTTTAATAACAATGTAAGAATTTCGTTGAGAACTGTTTCCTTTGAAATACATCTAGTTTGTAAGAAACTTGTTTCTTTTTCTGTAACGGATAGAATTTCTCGTGTACTTCCCTCCAAGTTGTAACTTCTTTGGATTTATTATTTTTTTAGTAAAAACTTTTTATTTGTAAGACATCCAACCCCCGCCTCCTCCCCCTCACACTACTAATTGGCATACGTAATTTGTAAAATATCGTTATACAATTAACTACAAATTAAATGCAAATATATAATATGTATCAAGAGCATAGATATAATTTATAGACAAGACAAAACCGTTCTTGGGCCAATTAAGATTAGCTTTGTAAACTTTAAAGAGACTCGTATCGAAAACTGTATTTATTCTTATCCACGTGCTATGAACGTGAAAGAGGACAAAGCATTTTATATCTTGACTACTATATGAATTGTTAGTTGACAAATATTTAAACTTTTTATGACTTTATGGTAAAGGTTTTTTTTCTTATTCATCGAAATAGTATTTTAAAACTTGAAATACAAAATTTGGTTTTCTGGAATTAGAAATGCTACATATGAACGCGAACATGTTGTTTAATTTGAAAACCTTAAGTAATTTAAAAAGTTTTTTTTTTATTTCAGAAAAAACTAAGCATTTTCATTCAACTTCAATTCACAATAGATCATGTTGAGCCTTGAATGATTTTCTACGGATATTTTTGTTATGCCTTGACAAGAGTTACAAAAATTCCATTGGATTTTTTTATCAAGTTGAATATTCTACTTATTCGCTTTTTCTCTCTAGCTCTTATATTAATTATTTAGTACTATTAGGTCGATATCAAAAAATCAAAAAGCTAATATCTAATCCAAAAATTTTACAAGAATTAAGAGTTTTTCTAGTGTTTCAAAGATTAGGGAGATTTTCGAATACTTTAAAAAATTTTATTAGATTTTCAAAATTCTTTGCTATTTTAAATGATTGCCACAGATTTGGATGTATATAATATTATAAATAAAGCAACTTAAGGGTACTTAAAAAGATTTAAAGGGATTTTAAAAAGTATCAAAATTTTCAAATGATGCTACAGATTTCTAAGAAACTTCATGGAACCTTATAAGATTTGCGAATATTTCCATAGTTCTAAAGTACTTTATGGAATTTTCCATAAACCTAAAGGATTTTACAGGACTTTAAATATTTCATGATATACCGAAGAATATCCTCAGATTTAATATAATGTAATAGGAGTTCATAATATTTTAATGAATTGTAAACAACCCATTCACAAGAAATAAAGAGATTTAGTAGAATTTTAAAGAATTTATGGTGAATGCCTTAAATTACCTTTAAATTATTTGAAAGGGTTAAAATAGTTTGTTATTTTTGAATGTTTCTAGGAATTTAAAATAGTTTTCTGTCATTTGAAACGATTTCCTAAGCGTTGAAGAAATTATTTATCCTATTTTTGAAAATTCTAATGAATTTTAAAGAGCTTTAAAGGATTCTCTGAGGGATTCTATCAACTTTAGTGAAAGGTTTTAAAATGTTAAATAATTTTTCTTAAGATTCATAGGAATACTTCAAGACATTCTTCATTTTTTAAATTAAATTTGAGATGATGATTAAACAGATTATGCAACGAACAAAAAATTTAGAAAATTGTAAGAAATGATTCCTAAATATTTTTAAACAGTTTTAGGCATTTTTGGAATTTCGAAAATATCAAATATATTTTAAAACAAATTATGTATGGATATTAGAAAAAGGTACATTTGGACGATTCTATAGATAAAAAGTTTTAAATAAAAAAATAATAAGTGAAAATATCAGAACTTCGAAGAAAAAAGAAAGTCGAGAAAAAATTCTATCTAATTAATAAAATATATTTAATTTTATACAAAAGCATATGAGTTTTGAAGCATGTAGTTAATAAATCAATAAGATGAAATTCGAACCAAGGAAGATTCTTAACTTTTTAACAAAATTTGTGAATCCACAAACGAGAAGGATAAATTTTGAACCAAATATTGAATATATGCATTTTTAGTGTTTATTAATTCACTTCCTCATGCATTAAAAAAATGACAAAAAGGGGATCAGACGGTAACTATGTAAGAATTATAATAAAAGTAAACATTTCAGCTCCCTGTGTTTATTAAATTTAAGATGAATTATGAAAAATTGGGGTGAGGCTCATCTAAAATCTTATAGTATCTTTCATAGGGTGGAGGGGGTTTAAATGTGAGAAAAAAACTTACTTACTTTGTTGATGACAAAATTTAGGCGCTTCTACATTTTGAGACATAACTTAAGATCCTTTAAAGATTTTAGATGTTTTCTTGACTTAAATTGAAGATAATAAATTTTAATTCAATTTTCAATTATTTATAATAATATAGGTAATAAGTCAGTAAAAATGCGAAACAACATGGTTCTACTGTAACACAACTAGTATGATCTTAAACACATAACATATACGATATAATATTACTCAATTATAATTATTCTTAAATTTTTCTTTTTTGTCATTTAACGAACTTCTTCGCAGCAGATTCAAAATAATTGTCTCAGCCCGTTTTCAAACACAGACAATTCCTGTGTTTCAAAACTGTTAAGCTCATGAAAAAGGCGTGTCGAGAAAGACGAATTCTTTATTTTTTTGTTCCAAGAGGGTTTCAAATTTGTTTGTGGAAAAAAAGATCACCCTAAAATTAAATTCAATATGAAATTTACGCCCACCGGCAACGGCAACGACGGACTATGAAAAATGGCTGGGGTCGAGTTGCGGATCAGTCAGGAAAACACAACGGCAGGTGCTCTTCCCCCTCCATGCTACTAACTTCGCCGCTGCTCAGCGTTCGCCGTCGAATGGCCGACTAACAGTTCCCATGAATTTTCCTTCACAATAGTAGAATATAAATAAACTAATCTAATTAATTCCTCAGGTAGACTTTATACATAATAATAATAAAATATTATTTAAACAAATATGAATTTAATAAAGTGAAATAAATATTGAAATTAGCTCCATATTTCCCTCTCATACATTACAGAGATTTTTTTACTTTAAATTAAACTCAAAAATTTTAACTGAAAGTCGGTAAAATATTTATTTAGAAACGCAGTGGTTAACACTTGCATGAAATCTGACGAACGAACTCAAGCCGAGTTCGTTCTACAGAAAAGAACGAATTTTCAACAAAGTTGTTGAATTTTCTACTAAAAGTAAAATAAAGTTTCAATGCAAAATAAAAGGAGTTAAATTTTAAATGTAAAATGCTTTCTTAAAATAGATTAATCATTCTTAACAAAACAGTTAAATTATAATCCAAAAAAAGATGAAATTTTTAACAGAAAAGAGGAAGATGAAATTTCCACAAAAAACTTGTATTTTTATGGGCATTATTGAATTTAAAATTAAATACTCGGAATTTTAAAGAAGAGAGATTAAACTGCATGTAAACCACCATTTCCATTTATAAGCCAAAATGACAAATTGTTCAGAAGACAGAAAAAAGTTATCTGTGGACTAAGAGTTATGGCCTTTTTATAAAAAAATTCATTTCATATCCAAAAAGACGAATTTTCAGCCAAAAAGTTCAATGTTCGAAGACCAAATATGATTTTTTAACTGAATATGCTGAATTTTCAATAAAAGAATTAAAATTTCAACCAAATAATGAAATTAACAACCAAAAGCATGAATTATAAACCAAAAATATAATAGTACACTTTTTAACGAAGAATAATTGAGTTCCAACAAAAATCAGTTGGTATTTTTTATTAGCTTCCATTAATTTAGTTCGTATTTAAGAAAAAAAAAAAACAAAAAAAAGTAGGAGCTTCTTGAATATAGTAAAAAAAGAGGAATCTCTTCATTGATCAATTAAATTGTATTTTTTAAGATAAAATCTAAAATGAAGTACATTTGAGTGACTAAAGTGGACTTTCCTTTAAAATAGATTCTATAGGGACATTTTCTTTCAAAAAGTGACCAAAAACGTATTAAACAGTTCGAAAATTTAGACTAATTCAATTGTCTTTCAGTTTTGAAATTGATGAAAAAAGCAAATATCGAAAATATTTTGCATTTATTATTTTTATAATTTTTTTAAATTATTATTTTTCAATCTTTCCCAATTTTTTCAACAATAATTCAAAGTTTTTTTTTTAATTATAATTTTTACTGGTATATTATGAATTGAATTTGTGTACAATTCCGCGTCTCATGAGTTTTTCTTTGTGCGAGTTAATTCACTTTTGACTAAGGTATTGAATTTTAAGCTGATTTTCCAAATACAACGACATCTGATATGAAATTTTCGCTTAATAGTGAAAAATATGAAATCTTATATAAAATACTACAATTAAGAGCAAACTGAAACTAGTGAAGTCAACTAGCAAAAATTTTCCTGCCGCTTCGTTTTCCTGATCGATCCGCAACTCGACCCCCGCCACGAATAATATTGGAAACGAATGTTAAAAAGAGTTTTTTATTCTTCTTTAAAATAAATAAATAAAATAAATTGAATAATATATATAATAAACTACTTAAAAATTTAATATTAGCGTAATATGATGAGTTTATATTATATAATTTAAAATGACTTGTATGCGGTATAAACCTGTTAACTGACATTTTAGGAAATTTTACACGACAAAGGAAAATCGCTGACATATTCTGCAGATACTAAAACGCCATTTTCTTAGATCCATTTAAAAAAGAAACTAAAAGGAACTTTGCTGTGTCGTTTGTAGCATAGTAACTGTATACGAAAAAAGTTTCAAAAAATACAAAAAACCAACAAAAAGAAACATGCCAGTTAACAGGTTTATACCGCCGACCTTTCGAACATTCCGGCACTTTTTGATTTATTTGTGAGTGAGTGAAGGTAACAGTAACAAAAAGGCTCTAATAGAACCATTTAAACCTATGCATTGATTTCTTTTATAAACCATGGATAATTTCTAGTTCCTTTTAATAAAAGAAGGTTCCTTTTTGTTGCAGCTTCTTTGGAACCAAAGATTGATTCTAATAGAAACCCTAGAGTTTTCTTTGATTCCTAACCACGTATTTTACAAAATCTTGAGAAATGAAAACCGCTTTATCATTTAAAGCTGATGAGTTTATTTATTTAATTAGATATACATATATGAAGAAAAAATGTCCAAAAATCTACGAAATTTGAGACTTGCATGTACAAGAGATGGAATTTAGACGAAGAGGGTTCAACGATCCTGTGCTCGTAGTGTGTTCTTCTGAACTTCTGACCATTGACCATTTCAATTAAAAATAGTAACTCAAAATTTGAACAATTTTAATCAATTAAGTATTTATCTAATCTTGTAGCTTTTAATTTTTTTTTTTAATTAGAATTAGGAAAACTTAAAACATCTTCATGGGTTCCTTAAAAATCAGTAAAAATGTCCAAATGTGTATTATTTTACGGAACGACTTCTTCATTTTATCACGCTTTGACGCGAGAACAAAGATCTCGAAACCCTTGCTTTTAAAGCATAGGTCTCGAAGTTTCAGGCATTAGGCTACGCCCTTTTGCTTTCAGGTCTCGAATTCTATGCTTTTATATCACAGAGTTCGAGGCTTTAAATCACGCAAAAAATGCATCTTTAAAATCACGCGCTTCCGTAAATTAATTCCTTGACATTTCTCTCCGTGTAACCAAAAATGTCTTCTACCAAAGCAGCCAAATTCTTTGGAAGACACATTAACTATTAAGCAAATAGTTAGTTTTTCAAACAAAAACTGACCTTTTTTACGTAACAAATAAAATTCACTTTTCACCAAAATAATTAATGTTAAAAAAAATATATTAAAATAATCAAGAATAACTTCCAACGAAAAAAAATATTCAAAATAGTAGGTTATTTTAAACAAAAAAAATTTTTTTAAGTGAAACTGGG
Organism: Druon quercuslanigerum; assembly: GCA_010014905.2. NCBI lineage: Eukaryota > Metazoa > Arthropoda > Insecta > Hymenoptera > Cynipidae > Druon > Druon quercuslanigerum. The sequence continues at coordinate 24,019 of JAAAKG020003247.1, read as the reverse complement.
ACAGTTACTTTTCATTTTAAAAAAAACTGCCCGCTTGCACTGCGAACTCGATAATATATTTGCTTCGTGCTTCGCGCTCGATAATGTCATTATCTATCGTTTCGCGATTAATGATGCATTCACCTCGCGCTATGCGCTCCTTTGGAGATTGTGAATTCTCTTTTGTTAAAGCTTCTTCCGCTTTAAGGAACACATTATCATCACGTATCTAATGCTTCTCACTTAATATAATCGAAAATGCAAACGAATATTGCCAAATAAAACACAAATCTCCTTCTTAATGATTACTTTATTATTTTATTTTTATTTTGCATTACATTTTATTTATAGTTACATTTTTTTTTATTTTATTTATTTTATTCTGAAAAATGTACATTATTTCAATTCCTTTATATCATTACCATTCATGATATGTATTAGTATTGAAAAAAGTATTTTAATTATCTTCTTTTATCATTGAAAAATGCGCATTCTACTAAAATTAAAATAATTATTAAACATTTGATTTCAACTTGTGCAGTTTTTTTCATGAATTTAATTTGTTTATATTTAATGTAGATGTAATTTAGGCGAAGAATGTTGTTAGATAAAACGTTATCGTATCTTGTGTCCTTTTACCAAAAAGTTTATTTTTTTACTTTTGATATATTTTTATGACCGGAGTTTATAAAAAAAGTTGTAGAAATTTTGTGGTTAAACAAATTTTGTCTTTTAATTTTGTTCGTCTCTTGTCTCGTTTTTCCAAAATTTTATTTTTTATTTTTAATCTTCTTTTTTACGATTGAAATAAAATCTACTCCTTCTATCTAAAAATGATTAACAACAAACGTATAGTTTTTTTTGGTGATCAACTTTTGTCTGTTAATTTTTGTTGACACATTGTGTCTTTTTTCGAAAGATTTAATTTGTTTACTTTGAATGTTATTTTTTTTACAAATAAAGTAAAAACGGTGGGTCACATCAAAAATTATTCATAAGAAATCTCAATGAGTTTCGATATTTTTTAGAAGAGCAACTTTTGTCTATTCATTTTTTTTCATATCTTGTTGCCTGTTGTCCAAAACTTTAATTTTTTCTTTTTCCTTTTTTCTTACGAATAAAAAAACTACGCGTAGGATCGAAAAGTAATTAATTACAAATTTGTATATCATTTCAAGGTGCGAAATTATAGTTTCTTCATTTTTTGCGTATCTTCCATAGTTTGCAAGAAAAATGGAATTTTTGATTTTAATTGTTTTTGCTATGATCCAAATTTTAATTTTCAACTTTCCGTGAAAATTCAAAAAAATTTCAGAACTATTTTCTTTTTATAGAAAAAAGTCATAAGGATAAATTGTTCGAGGTTGCGAGTTCTATAAATAGCCGCTCATAGAATGTTTAAATCTTGACAAAAAAACTTTTTCCGTTCTCGTCACGGTCTTTCTTCTTAGGCCTGAAAAAGTATGCAAAAGCAGAATCCAATCCGATTAATTATTCGAAAGTTATCGTGCCTACACGATACAGACTACAGCCTACAGACTGCAGACTACCGACTACAGACTAAAGACTTTACACTACACCCTACAGACTACAAACTACAGACTAAAGACTAGAGACTACAAACTACAGACTAAAGACTACAGACTACAGTTTGCATACTACAGACTATAGACTACAGACTACCGACTACATACTACAGACTACAGACTACCGACTACATACTGCGGACTACAGACTGAATACTACAGATTACAGAATACAGACTAAGAACTATATACAACAGACTTCACACTACAGACTACAGTCTACAGACTACAAACGACAGACTACAAACTACAGACTACGTACAAGAGACTACAGACTGCAGTCTACAGGCTAAGAACTGCATACTACAGACTACAGACTACTGTTTACAGACTACAGACTTCCTACTACAGAGTACAGACTACAGAATACAGACTGCACACTACACACTATAGTCTACAGACTATAAACGACAGACTACATACTAGAGACTACAGACTGCAGTCTACAAAATAGAAACTGCATACTACAGACTTCTGTTTACAGACCACAGACTACAGACTACAATCTACAGACTACAGACTACCGACTACAGAGTACAGACAACAGAATACAGACTACAAACTAAATACTACAGACTACAGTCTACAGGCGACAGACTACACACTACAGAAAGACAGACCCTTTCATCAAAAGCGTTTTTTCTTTCTCAAGGGGTCTCAAAACGTGTCGAGTTGATGACAACTGACAAAGTGAAATCTTACATAAAACCGATACCTTCACATTGGAATGAGAATGTAAAAAAATTACAAAAAAAAAAAAAAAAGTTTGCAAAACATAGTTTGATTTTAATCAATGAAATAAAATTTGGATAAAAAATCAATTTCTTACCAAAAAGGACAGATTTTCAATAGAATATAAGAAATTTTAACCAAGTAATTAAATTCTAAAATAAAAAAATATGCTCGCTGCGATAATAGATTTCTCTTGTGCTCTCGGCCTTTCTATGTACCCTACATTTGTGCGCAAGCCTTTTAAAATAAAAGGCTCATGCATATCGACGACTCTCATTTAGTTATTGTGAATTCTCTTTGGTTAAAGCTCCTTGGGCTTTAACGAACTCATTCTCATCACGTATCTCGTACTTCGCACTAGATTTCGTCGAAAATGCGAACTTTTCTAGATTATGTTCAACTCTATCAGTACAAATCTCCTTCTTGATGGATAATTTAATTTTAGTTTCTCTATTTGCATTACATTTTATTGTAAGCCATCGTGAAAAATGTATATCATTGCAAAAAAAATTATATTATTACCATTCACGATATACATTACTATTGAAATAAAAGTATTTTACTTTCTTATTTTTATAATTTAAAGATGGGCATTCTATTAAAGTGAAAATTATTATTAAACATTTTACTACAACTTATGTCGTTTTGCCATTATTCAAATTTTTTCATATTCAACGAAGATGTAATTTAGTTGAAAAATTTTAGTACAACTTTAGTCTGTTAATTTCAGTTCGTAGCTTGTGTCGTTTTTCGAAAAATTTTATTTTTAAACTTTTAATGTTATTTTTTTACGAATAAAACAAAAACTGCGTGTCCAATCAAAAATTATTCATGACAAATTTGAATGAGTTTTTACTATTTTTTGCAAGAGCAATGTTTGTCTATTTGTTTTTTTCATAGCTTGTGCCGTTTGTCTAAAATTTTAATTTTTTACTTTTAATGTTGTTTTTTGCGACTAAAAACAAAAACTATGCCTCCTCTCGAAAATTTATTGACGACAAATTTAAAAATCTTTTCAGGGCACGCAATTTTAGTAAATTCATTTTTTTCGTATCTTGCATAGATTGGCCGTAAATTGGAATTTTTGAGTTTTCGATATTTTTTGCATGATCAAAATTTGAATTTTCAACTTTTCGTCAAAATTTAAAAATTTGTCATAATAATCATGAAACGTTTTAAAAAATAATCGTTTTTCTTATCTTGAAATTTTTCATATCATGCATTTTGTGGTTTAAAATGTTTATTTTGGTTTATTTTTTTGGATCTTTAAAATCTTTTTTGGATCGAAAAAAGTAATAAAAATAAATTGTTAGACTTTCCGAGTAGTATAAAAAGCCGTTTATATAATTTGTTAATCGTGAAAAAATAGTCTCAAATATTTTGAAAATGTCCTTATTTTTTGAATTTTTATCCAAAAAAGCTGGTTTACGAACTTTTTTTTTCTTTTTAGGTCCCAAAAAAATGTGCTGATGTAAAATTCAATCTGACCAATCTTTCGAAAGTTATCGTGCCTACAGACTACAGAATACAGACAGACAGACAGACACGATGAGAATGAATATAATATGTTAATTTTTAATCACGTAGTCCAATTTTCCACTGGAACAGATCAATTTTCGACTAAAAATAGAATAGTTGGATATGCTTTCAAAGTAACTTATTTTCTGAAACATAAAAAAAAAGATTTTTTAAAAAAATATTTGCATTGTTAACCAAAGAAATATATTTTAAACAAAAAAATATATATTTTTAAGAAAAATATTAATTTTATACCAGATAAAAACAAATTTTGAATAAATTGGATGATGTTTTAAGCAAATAGTTAATTTTTTAACAGTAATATAATATAAAATTAGAAAGAAGTAGTAAAATTTTCAACAAATAAAGAAATTAAGTTTTAATAAAATAAATTAATTTTCTACCAAAAAGAACAGATTTTCATTAAAATATATAAATTTGCAACCAAGCAGTTACATTTGAAGCTGAAGAAATTGTATCTAAGTATGGAATACGTCAATTTACAATTAAAAACCAGATTTTTGTCCAAATATTTGAGATCGCGATCAAAATTTGGTACTAAATGAGCCCTAAATTATAAAGTAGGTTTCATCTCGCCAGAAATTACAGAAGAAAAATAAAATAAATTTTTTTTTAGTAAATTTGTTTTGAAAAATAATTGTTTAAACAATTTTTATAAAAATGCATGAATCATATTCAGAAAGCCCTAAATGATTCTTAACAAAGGATAAGAAAATAAATTTGTTTAGTTCACTTTCAGTAAGATTGTTTAAACAAAAATTGTTTAAACATATTTTTTTCAATTTTGATTATCATGTTTCCAGAGCCCTAAATGAGCCGTAAATTAGTCTGTTAGGTAAATTTTCTCTAAAATCATTTTAAGTACGTTTTACAGCAATGTCCGGCCAGCTCAACGTTAAGCTGGTGCAAAGATTATTTTTTACAAAAAATAATAGAGCCCTAAATTCGGGACTACGGGCCCAAATTAGTCCTTAAAGAGCCCTAAATTATGCGAGAGAAAAGAATGAATTTTGTGATTTTCTTCACGTAATTTTTACAACGTTAAGGTAGCACAACACCATGCATAACGAAAAAAAAGGGGGTGAAGGAAAAATCACACCACTTTCGGTGGACAAAATTTCAGGAGCCTTAAATGATCCTGAAATTATGGAAGGGAAATAAAAAAATCTTTTTTTACCTTTTTTGGTAAACAAGTTTTGCGCTTTACGCCGCTTTTAAAAAAATTTATTTTTATATTCATAATGCTGTCATTTTCAAATTTAATAAGAACTACACGTCCGATCAAAACGTGGCCTATTACAAATTTGAAAATCTATTTGGATTGCATAAGTTTTTTCGAATTATCTTTCTCGCATTTTGCATATTTAGCATGCAAAATGGAATATTTAATTTTTCATTATTTTGTATCCTGAGAAAATTTAAATTTTAGATTTTTTAAGAAAATTAAAAAAGTTGTTATGATAATCTTGCATGTATATTTTGATTTTAATTTTATTATTTTACTTTGTAAGTGCTATAACTATGGTATTTTTTATCATTAAAGGTCATAAGAAGAAATAGCTTGTCTGTTCACGTGCTACAAATAACCGTGCAGAGAACTTTTGAAACTTGAAAAAAGTGGACTAAAAATTTTTCAAAATTCGTTTACTTTTTGAATTTTCATTGATCAACTAAATAAACAAGTTTTAACGAATAACATTATTCTTGTACCGAAAAAGACAAATTTTCAACAAAAGAGTTAAGTCTTCACTCTGAAAAAAGGCGAAAAGTGAAAAAGAAAGTTATAATTTTCAAAATAAAGATATAAATTTTTAAATAAATATTGGAATTTTCAACTCAAAAAGATCATTTTTCAAACAAAAAACATAAAGTTTCAATTCGAAATTGAAATTAAATTCTCAAAGTGTTCAATTCAATCAAAGAGCAAGAATTTTCAAGAAAATAAATTAATTTTCTACAAAACAGTTGATTTTTCAAATTATATACGAACATTTTTTCAAGCAAAATCTGCCCATGTTTGATTTTAACAGTTTTTAAAATAATTAAAGTTCAGCCTTGAAGATTGAAACAATTAAAAATTAAAATCATTTGAATTTGAAAATTGTTGATAAAAGCAGTTTTATTTTAGCAACAATACATATAAATAAATAAATTATTTTACAAATGGATCTGTACTTTAAGTATATAAATCTGAAAATTAATTGATTTGACCAAAAGATTCTAGATCCAGAATTAAAATTAATATATAATTTATTCTGATATTTATATTTTTAAATAAAACTTTTCAAGATTTATTAATAAAACGTTCTTAATTCAAAGTTTTAGGGCTTTCTTTATGGTACTTTTTTATATGAAATTTGATAAATAAATTTATAAATATATTATTCCCATTAATTGTTTTAGCAGTTATGATATGTAAGCGTGGAAACTAAATTGTTTTACAGAGAAAGCATTGAATTTTTTGATAATTTTGAAAAGTTTTAAATTCTTCTTAAACTTTCTGTTACAGTAATCTTTAGGAAAATTGAAAAATAATTTTCAATTTTCTTAAGAATCTTTAGAACACGTTTTTTATTCTTTTAAAGTCTTTCACAGTTCTTTAAAAACCTTTAAAAGTTTTGTCTGAAATCTGCAAAAATCTACATATTGTTTTATATTCGACTGTGAGTATTTGACATTATTTCAAGTTCTAAATTTAATTTGAATATTTTTTAATGTTCTAAATATCTTTAAAAATAACTGTCATTTTTTGCAAATAGTAAGTGTTCTATTGTTATTTGTAAATTTAAACTTTAATTTTTTTTTTAAATTGGGACTATTTCCTAAAAGTTATAGAAAAAATTCTGTTCATTTTAAAATATATTTAAAGGTTCCATAAAAATTTTTTAAATTCTTTGGAGTGTGAAAAAAGGACCTTGGGGGTTAAGCATGCCAACGTTGCCTTGCACGTATCAATTTCATACTACCACTATAAATGGGCATTGATGTGGAACAAAATTTCCCCAAAGGATAACTTAAAAATTTTATTTTTAGGGGAGTTATGGACAAAGAAAGTAAAATAAAAGTCACTTTCCTCAAAAACTAGTCTATCAATTTTGATGATCAAAATATATGCTATAGTCACCCGTAAGACTAATTATAAAAAAAATTATTAAATTATTAAAACAAAATGTACGGGCAAAAAAATTTTTCTTAATGTTCAACATTTTTTTTTTAGGTTATGTTTTAGAGATACAACTCTAGTTTATTTTTTTGAAAAATGCTCTTATTGTCTACTTCAACATATATTTTACGCAAATTTTTCATAGGAGTACTTCATGGCTTAAAAAAGCAACATTTTCCAACGCGGCTTGTGTGATAATATTATTCTGATTCTGTTATTCACTGGTTTCAAAGTAATTATCAAATATTTTCCAATCATCATACTGCCTGCCAGTACAATAACTTTCTGATCCCGCGATTCACTTGCTTCGAACAGATCGTCAAATATTCTCATAGCATCTGGACGTCTGTCACGATACAGCTTTCTGGATCCGCTATTCACTTGTTTTAAGATGATTGTTAAATGTTTTCATAGCATCTTACAGCTAGCCGCACACTAACTTTCTGTGTCCGTTATTCACTTCTTTCGATCTGATTGTCAAATTTTTTCTCCACATTTTAATGATTGTGAGTAGACTAACTTTCTGATCCAGCGATTCACTTGTCTCGAACAGATCGTCAAATATTCTCATAGCATCTGGAAGTCTGTCACGATACAACTTTCTGGATTCGCTATTCACTTGTTTTTAGAGGATTGTCAAATGTTTTCACAGAATCTTACAGCTAGCCGCACACTAACTTTCTGAGTCCGTTATTAACTTCTTTCGATCTGATTGTCAAATTTTTTCGCCGCATTATAATGATTTTCAGTAGACTAACTTTCTGATCCAGCGATTCACTTGTTTCAAACAGAATGTCAAATATTCCCATAGCATCTGGACGTCTGCCACGACACAACTTTCTGGATCCGCTATTCACTTGTTTTAAGATGATTGTTAAATGTTTTCATGGCATCTTACAGCTAGCCGCACACTGACTTTCTGTGTCCGTTATTTACTTGCTTCGATCAAAACTTGATTATCATCTGTTAGCAGTTATAATTCTTCTACATACTTGTGCTTTAAAATACCTCATTCTTTGATTAAAAAGTGTTTTAACCAGAAATGAAGTTCAAATGTTCTAGCTGCGACGCTTTATTGAATAAAAAGAAAGGCAAAAAAAGATAATAAAATATGTAACTGAAGAAAATGATTTTTTTTAATTCTTAATAGTGTCTCTAATTCTGACGAGGAGAACGCCTCACCTTCCGACAATGACTCAATTAATAATATTTCAACGTTTTAAATTAAACTTAAATCAAATGATGAAATTCCCGATGTTGAAAGCATTCAGCTTCTTATTTAGCGGACCGTTGTAACTCACAAATATTGTTGCATCCGCAACATCCTCTTTTCGCGTGTGTCATTATTGTGTGTCATTATTGTGTGTCATTATTTATACGTCTATTTCTTTTGTCTTCGCTGAGACGTGCTATGTTCAAGGTTCTCCTGCATGCTTCTTTCTTTGCTTTTTGGGTAGCCTCAATTACATCATTCCACCCTGCACCACCAGACATTGTTCTTACCACCGCGGTACCACACACTTCGATCGTACATCTAACAATGATATGCCGGAACATAGACCACACGCCCTCTATATCTTTATTTCGTAAAAGCGCCTCCCAAGTTACCTTAACTATGCTTTGGATGATCTTATTTTGGAAATCTATTCGCACATCCGGTTTCTGTAGGTTCTACATTTTGATTCGCCTTTGTTTTGTTTTTTTGATTCTCTTTTTTCTCCATCCCCGACCTAAGTTAATTTTAGAGATCAGAAGGTAATGATCAGTATTGCATTTAGAACCTCTCATGACCCTGGTATCTTTGACTAGCTCTCTTATTCTTTCATCCGGAACAACACAGTCAATTATAGTGTCGCTATTTCCTTTAGAACAATGTACATGTGGAGCATTTTATGCCTGAACCAAGTATTTGTAATAAAGAGACCACGTTCTAAACCTAGGCCAACTAATGTATGTCCGTTATAGTTTGTTCTTGGATCCCCAAGATCGCCTAGTAGTCTAGTACTCTTTCGTTATCCTGATTTTGGATGCCCACCCATCCATTCATATCTCCTAGCAGAATTATTTTTTCACCACGATCGCAAATATTTATAGTATCATTTAAAGTGTCTCCTTCAAAAACTAATCAGACTGTTTCAAACTGCAGATCCGAACTCACTCCCCCCCTCCTCTAAAAAAATGAATTATGAATATCTGGACAGTAGAAAATCATTTCTTCCTGGTTGGGAATTTATCTTGTTCTGTGCTTTTTCTATAACTGATCGAATTTCGGTTGGACTTTCCACTGAGTTGTAATTTACTAATTTTATTTAGCAAAAACTTATTATTTTTAAAATATTTAAATTGTCACACCTAATTTACAGATTTTATTTTATATGTTTTGATAATGTAATACAAATATAAAATATGAATCCAGAGGATAGTTCGGTTTTATAAGAACGTCAAAACAGTTCTTTCGCCTATAAGAATTCTTATTTGATGTACATTAAAATTTGTACATACATTTTTCATGTTCATCGAAATAGTTTTTTTAAACTTAAATAAAAAATTTTTGTTTTCTGAAATTAAAAAGACTGTTTAAAAATATTGTTAACTTTATGAAAAATGTATATAGTGAATTGTAAATTAAAAACGTGGTTCTCCACAGGTGTTCGCAAAAATATTTTTTAATTTATAAACCTTAAGAAATATTAAACATTTTTTCTTCATACTGTACAATAATCATAGTTTTTATTAAAATTGAGTTTACAATGGATCATTTAATTCCTTGAATCATTCTTCATAAATATTATTAATAAGCCTTGACACGTGGCGTAAATAGAGCAAGGTAAAATATTTTAGGTGTGTAAATAACTCTACCTTCATCGTTCTGAGTTTAAAAATAAGACGAATTTCAAGAAGCGCAAATGAAATTGTAGATTTTCTAAATTGTGAAATAAAAAAAACACGTTGTAAGATTTCAAAAGGTTTTAAGATGGTAAAGATTTTTACTTAAGATTTCTAGAAATATATAAATAGATTTTTTATTTCTTAAGTTTAATTTTAGGATAATATTAAAAAAGATTATAAATCACAACGTAAGATTTCGAAATTTTCATAAATAATACTAGAATATTTCAAAACAATTTTGCAAAGTCTTCCAGTTAGCTTAGAAGCTAATTAGCTATTTTTGAAATTTCCAAGTGATGACAAATATTTTAAAATTCTTTAAAATAAAAAAATTCTTTGACATTTTTTCTGTCTTTAAAATATTTTTTGGTTTCAAAATCAAAATTTTTTATACATATTCGTCTTTTAGGTTTGAAAATTTATTATTTAATTCATTTGTTTAAAATTCAAAATAATTTTTAGAGCTATGCTCAATTATTATATTTTTAATCGAAAATTTTTTGGTCGATAATTAATCATCTTTATAGAAAATTTATTTATTTGCTGGAAAATTAAATTGTTCGATTAAAAATCAACTTTTTTGTAGGAAAATTCATATTTTTTGGATAAAAAGGTTTTTATATTTTGTAGCAAATTAGATCCTCTAAAAAAAGGTTTTATTGATCTGAGTTTAAAATACAACTAGTTGAAAAATTATCATTTTTGTTTAACGATTTAACTTTTTTGTTCAGAATATGTTTTTTTATTAATTAAACTATTTTTAACCGATTTATGTTATTTTCCAGTATTTACTTAAAATTTCAAGAAAAGTTTTTTAAGTTTTAAAAGTCATTTAGAGCTTTTGGAAAAATGCAAAAAACAACATTGCTAATATTTAAAAAATTCTTACAATCGAATCTTCAAAAAATTTTTTTAAATCTTCGAAAATACAAATTAAAAAATTAAAAAATTAAATCTGAACTGAAAAATAGAGCACTCGGTGTAAATTTTGTTGAATTTTTCAGTTCTGGAATTTTAAGAATAAATTAATAAGGAAAGCTATAAGTTCTCTTGAAATATTACAACATTTTTGAGATCTTTATTTGTTTCGAAATCTTCAAAAATTGAAATTGAAACATCTGCCTGCTGTGCGTGCACATTTTCTACATTTTATGTACATAATTTTATACTTTAAAAATTAATTGAAAGGCGCCGAAGCCATTTAGTCATTTAGTACAATTTTTGGATATTTCTACTTCCTGTATAACATTTCCTCAAAAACATTTCTTCAAATTTCTTGATAATTTTGAAATTCTTGAAATGTGTCCCTCTATTTTAAGAATAAATTATTTTAGATTACCACAAAATGTTATTGAATGTCTTAAAGTTTTGTAAGTATTCCATTTAAATCTTTTAAAATATCCTAAACGATTCTAAAATTTCAAGAGATTTAAATAAATTTTTAAGTATTGGGAATATTTTAGGTTAATTTGAAGGACTTTAATAAAGTTTCAAGAGATTTAAAGAACTAAAAGAAATTCCCAGAAAAAGATTTATTTTAACTTTACAGAATTTAAAGAGATTTTCAAATTATTTAAACATTGGAAAAGATTTTAAAATATTTAAAATATTTTAATAAAATTTTAATGAATTTCTTAAATACTTAAAAGCTTTAAAATTGAATTAAATTTTTTAAAAAATTTAATACTTTTTTTAATATTTTAAAGAATCTTACAGATTTTTCGATATTCGAAAAAATGCTCAGGATTTTTCAGAGAGTTCACAGGATTACCAGACATATAATTCATCAGAGAATAAGAATCAATTATAAATTTTGAAGATAATTAATTTTAAGGCATTGTTATGGGTTCCCAAAGAAAACCCTATGAGTGAAAAATTTAAATTTTACGTAATATTGCGATTCATTGACTCTTTTTAAAATTAAAAAAAAAAATAATAATTAACCGTTAATTTAAGAATACCCGGTCATTTTCAAACTAATATTCAGTTGTTTGAACAATTTTAATTTGCTACAATATTTGAGTTTTTTTAGTTAACTCGCAAAACTAACGTATTTTAGACACTTTATAAGTAATCTAATTAATAATAACAATAAAAAATTGGTTTAAGTCATTATTATTTTAATAATAATATTATATACAATAATATTATGTATTATATATATTAAAATATAATAAAAATATTTTACTTAAAAAAAAGAAGAAGAGCATTGTATCTCACTAAATTTTTGACAAATTTTATTTATTTTGTACAGTTTTTATTTTGATTTACTAATTTATTTATTAAGAATAGTCCTAGATTTTTAAGCAAACTTAAATCGTTTATACAATTTTTTTTTTTGCACATTTTATTTTTCCTATTTTTCGCGGGTTAACTGAAAAAATATATTTAAACTAATTAATATTGTTTAAACAAAGAAATATAAGTTAAAAATAACTGGATATTCTAAAATCACCGATTATTGATTATTATTATTTTTTAACTCATGGAGCTCCTCAAAAAACTGCAATATTACATAAAATTCAATTTTGCCACTTATGGGGATTTCTTTGGGAAACCATAAAAGTGGCTTAAAATAATTCAACCATAAAATTTATATTTGATTCTTATTCTCCAACGAATTATGAACTTCATGGTCTTTGCGCTGCTTCTAAATATCAACATATTGTGCTCAAATTTTGAGGAATTTTTTTTGGTCCTCCGAAAAAACGGGGGGGGGGGGGTAGCAGCGTAGAGAAATTTAAAAAGTGAAAAATAAGGGCCACCTAAATGTAAGCAACATTTTTGTTTACAAATTTCTATTATTATATTTTTTGTTTTTATGTTTGATATGCATTACAATTGTCTCAGTATTAGAAAGAAAATAAATCGATAAGATTTCAAAAATTTAAATTTAAAAAAAAAATGAGAAAGGATTTCTAAAAGTATATGAAGTTCCATAGATCTGTTAACAAATCCATAAAAAGAGATAATTTTGCAAGAAAATCTTCCTTAATTAATTGAACATTTGGAATGAGAAAAATATATATATTACCTTTTCTTTTCATAATATAATTATTATACTTCTAAATATATATTTTTAAAGAAAAAGGCTTTTATCTCTAATAATTGCTTTAATAAATAAAAAACAAGAAATATTTTGTTATTGTTATTGTTATTGATTTGAAAATGGAACGCAGCAATAAATTAGGACACTCATTTTTTCCAGAGTGTGTGTGTGTGTGTGTGTTTGTGTGTTTGATTTGACTTAAACATTTAGCATTCATAAAGATACAAATTGAGTAAAGTGTAAATCTTCATCAACATGAGAATTCAATATTCATGGTTATACATTCAAGAAAAAGAGTGTTTTTGAACTCATTATAAATTTTTTGAAAAACAAGTTTCTCAATTTTTCTTTTTTTTAAACCTGCTGTGTCGAAAAGTGTAACAAATATTAAAAAGTTTATAAAATTAATTTTATTAGATTACGGAACGTTTTGGATTGTCAAAAAAGCGACTTCACGAAATATCTCGAAAATATCTACCCTACTGATATTGAAAACCAGATAATTAAAAAACAAATAATTTTACTCTATCATGAAATTAATTTCTAGAGATTTCTAAACATTATTGATAGTAGAAAAAATTTAAATTGTAAATGATTGTTTAATGTGTATGTAAATAATACTGTTCTTGACATTTTTCTGCCACACTATGATTTTCTCGAGAAAAATGCTTCGACTTGAGTTCGACTTGGTGATGTCTTGAATTTGTCTCCAAGACATCGATGTCTGACTTCGTCTAAAAACTGAGTCAAGACATAAGCATTTGTCTTTCGTTTATGGTCGCAGGAGGTTAGACAGCGTTTACTTGTCTTAAGTCAAGCCTAGTCTTGGGTAAGACGAGGTTTACTTGTCTCAAGACGAGCCTTGCCTTGCCTGGGATTCTGTGAAATAATAACTATATGTCTTTAAGACATAAAAACTTGTGTTCAAGACAAAAATTGAAGTCTGGATACAACTCGAAACTGAGTCGAAACCAAGTCGAAGACTTTTTACTCAAGTCGAAACTTTTTTAAATTTTGCAAATGATAAGAAAAATAAAATTATAGAAAAAAATTATTTTGATGAATTAGATAGACATTTAGAAACTTTTAAATAATTTTTAAAGTTTTTGATAATAATTTTTAGATGTAAGATTTCTGGGAAAATTATAAATGGTTTATGACAAGACAATTTTTTCAATTTTCAGTATTTGAACAAATTTTAGGTCAAATGACTTTAGAAGGGTGTCAAGAACATGACAAAAAATATTGTAAGATTCATAGGAAAGTTTCAAATAATATTTTTCTTAATGAATTGTAAGTGTGAGTTAAAAAAGATTACACAAAATTTTTAATTATTTCCTAAAATTTTTTAAAAAAGGTTTAGGCTGGTTTAGTAGATACATCCAAGTTTTGAAACGATTTAAAACTAATAAAAACTTGTAAGCTACTTTAGATATTTTGTAAGGTTTTAAGAAAATGGAAAAATGCTTTAGGTTACCGAGTAAAAATGCTTCGACTTGAGTTTGACTTAGCGATTTCTTGAGTTCGTCTCCAAGACATCGATGTCTTGCTTCGTCTCAAAACTATGTCGAGACATAAACCTTCGACTTACGTTAATGCTCCTGGGAGGTAAGACAGCGTTTACTTGTCTCAAGTCGACCCTTGTCTTGGCTAAGACGACGTTTACTTGTCTCAAGACCAGCCTAGTCTTGTCTGCGATGGTCGAACCTTTTTCGACTCAGAAATGAAATTAAAATTCATGAATGAAAACTTTCTAATTATTCAACTAGATATTTTTAATGAAAAAATTCAGATTCTGTGAGTATAAGCAATTATAACCCTGAAAAATGTTCGTGAAAAAAAAATTAAAATTGTAACTTTCTCGCAGGATCTCCTAAGCCTTTAGAAATATGTAAAAGTACAGAAAAATGGTTAAACAACCATTAACAAATATTAGCTTTTATGTCAGTAAGAATGACCCCTTTTTTAGGGAAAGTATACGTTTGAAGTTCTAAACCGCTCATTTTTAAAGCATAAAAATTCGATTTAAGCCATAAAATATGTCTTCAAGACATAGAAACTTGCCTCCAAGACATAAATTGAATTCTGGCTCCGTGGCAAAATTGAGATATGCTCAAGTCAAACTTTTTGACTTCAGCATTTCTTGATTGGGGGCAATTCAAGTCAAAACCAAATAGAAGAATTTTTACTCGGATTCCTAAGAAAAAGTAAAATAATGGGAACATGTAAATCTGAATCCAATTTACACCAAACTAGTTTGCTTCTCTTGACAAATAAATACAATAAACACAACTTGTCTTGAACTCCACCTCTAAGAGGCTACTAAAATTTCACCTGTTCCTATCAAACAACCTCTGATTTGATGTTTGATTTAGATTGGACCGCATATCAGTTAAACAATCCCAACGGACTAAAGATTTTTTCACTCAAGAACAACAAATTAAAACATTTAACCAATTACTTCCAGTAAGGCACACACCACTGACTAACGCAGTAAAAAACATTTCTAAAGATCCTCTCAGCAGTTAAATTACTTTAACCTTATCTAAATGATACAGTTTTGTAGACGGTTCCTCCAAAATCCTGAAAAAAGAAATCATCAACATTTTACGCTAAGCCCAATGTCCCTCCTCCAACTTAACACAATAGGCACAAACTACAATTAAAGAAATCAATGGAAATAAAGTCTGCAGACAAAGTCGATACAATAGCAATGATATATAAATAAGTCTATAAAAACAAAATAATAAAGCTTCTGACAGTATTCGGAAAAACAATACCGCTTCTAAAAGACTCCAAATTTGACAACAAAACAATATCTAAATTAACACATACTAATCCTAACTTTCCAAGGTTATACGGACTTCGAAAAATCCACAAAAACAACATTTTACTCAGACTGATCTTCAGAGCAATAAAATCAAAACCTACAACATTCCTTCCTTATCACCAACCTTCCTTATCAATTAAATTAATCCTTTCACATAAAACTTTATCATTCATGTCCAAAACTCTTTTATCATTATCAAAAAGATAGAACAGATTCAAATTTAACCCCAAGACATCCTAGTGAGTTTCGACCTAGTATCTCTCTTTGCGACAGTACCAATCTCTGATACAGTCAATAATATTACATCTTTGTCAAGCTTCACCTCAGATCTCATACCTTCGATAGAACACTTTCTTAATAATTGTCTGATTTTTGTCAATTGTCTTTCAATAACCAATTCTACGAACGCACGTCAGATGCAGCCATGTGTTTCCCAATCTCACCTGTAACAAGCAAGATCTTTATGAAACATCTAGAGCCTAAAAGCCTTAACCAATCCTAGCTTAAGCCAGACTTTTGGTTTCCTTATGTTGACAAAACTTTTGTCATCTGACAATAAGTTTTTTGATTTCATCAATTAATCAGTTTACAAAACTCTGCTAAAACATTAGAAAGGGTGCCAAAACAAATGGAAAGAATTTTCAACAAACACATTATCAAAACCATATTAAAACCAACTGCGGAAATAGGACAATTTCTAAACAACTCCAAAGGCAAAGTCTATAATTTCGGAAGAGTATATAAAAATTCTATTTCACAAATCAACTGTCATCGCAAAAGCAAACAATATTTTTTCAAGAAAACATGGAGATCGAATCGAAGTCTTAAAACACAATAATGGCATCATTAGGGAAAATTAATGTAATACCAATTCAATTTCACAGTAAAAAAAGCGTCAGCGTGAGCCCGAAAATTTGAACTCCAGACGCTTTTCTGAATAAAGTGTGCCTTTTTGTTCACAAATTAAGATGTTTAACGCGGAGATTCAGGTAGTCATGGCAGAGAGTATGTCAATCGAGATGAATTTTCGCTTTGAGCAGACTGAACTTAAGAAATTAAATGTGCGCAAATTAAGGATACATTGCATATTTAAATTTTTGACAGGTATGAATAATTTTCATACAAATAATGTGCAAGCTTCCAATAAAATATTTATTTAAAAAATCAAAATAACTGTTGACATAATACAAGATTAAATATAAAATCATTGCAAATCAGACCGGGTTCTACACTTGAAATCGCAGAATCTTTAGAGAACGAAACACGTTGTTTTTCAGATGAACCTATTATTTGAATTGTGCAATTTTCTGAAAAAAACCTACACTCATATTTTTTGCAATCTTTTAAAAATTTTCACTTCAGTAAAAAAGATATCTTGTAAGTTTGATGCTGGCTACAGAATGTTGTGACCAGGAAAATTCTTTTCCTCATAATAAAATTTTCTACTTTCTCTCGGAAACAATGACAGATACAGAAAAATGTTGAGATAAGAGTCTGCACGTCTTAAAAAGTTTGAAGGGAAATTTATTTTGTTCTTTTGCAATATCTTCCATCGCCTGTAAGAAAAAAATTGCATTTTTAGCAGAAAAGAATTCTCCTGGCTTTAAAAATAGTGTAGCCAGGATGAGTCTGTAAAAAAGACTTCTTCTATCAGCAGATACTTTTCAAACATATTTGGAAAAACAAAAAGGTGGGTTTTTCTAGAAAATCTTTTTTTAATGTTCAGAGGTTTAAAGAAAAAAATCAGGTTTTTTCAAAAACAAAAAAGCAAATTCAAATACTTAAAACTTCTTTAAAAAATGCATTGCTAATCGGAAAAGTAAGCATTATTGCTAGCTCTGCTCTGCTCTTTGATATTACTCTGCTGTCCTTTCAATTTCTTGCTTTATTTGGTTTTCTGTTTAGGATTAAAATGTTTTCATCTGTTGCAAATTCCAGTAGCATCTAAGAAAATACAATTTTTTATCCGAATAGTTCAATTTTTAATCAGAGAAGTTAATTTTCAACTACAATTGTGAATCTTCAAAAAATTGAGTTTTCAACGAAAAAGTTGTATCCTCAACCAGAACAGATTAATTTTTAACCAAACCTTTGCGTTTTTAACCAAAAAGGATGACATTTTTACTAAAAAAAATTCCTCAAACTGAACACGACTATTCAAACCGAGAATATTAATTCTTCACCAAAAAAAGTTTTTTAAGCATAATGAGACAAATTTTGAACAAAATTGTTGAACTTTTAACCTCAAAAGACAAATTTTCTACAAAAAACTTAAATTTTAAACCCAAAAGTTTTCGCTTTAACAAAAAAGTTAATTTTTAATCTAAGAGTTAAATTCCCTAAGAAAATAGTTTCATTTTCCACCAAAATTTTATATTTTCAAATCATAAAGACGATTTTCTTAAAAATATTTCAATTCTCGACCTAAAAATATAAATTTTCAATCCAAAAAATTAAATTTCTACCAAATAAATGAATTTCTACCAAAATAGTTGAACTGATATCCGATAAAGAGAAATTTTCAACAAAATAGTTAAATCCAGTAACATAAGGCTACTCTTACAAATGAAAAAATATCGCTACTTAACTTTATAATAGGCTTACAAAATATTAGCCCATTCTCAGAAAAATTCCCTGGTAATTTCAGGTTTCTCAGTTTTTGCAGACGAGTATAGACAATCTGATTGTAGAAATCCTAATCCCTATTCTAGTGTTTCTTTTTAAATGAATCCTTCGATTATCCAGAAATATCTTTTTCTATCCGTTAAGCAATCAAAAATCTTGTCTTTCTTTTTCAATCCCTATCTTCTGATCTGATTAAATCTTTTTCTATCTTCTCTAAAGTCTAAGATGGCCTTATCTTCTTGAATCCCAGTCTTTCTATCAAAATGAAGCCACAGCTTTTCCACCTC
This sequence comes from Druon quercuslanigerum, assembly GCA_010014905.2. Classification (NCBI taxonomy): domain Eukaryota; kingdom Metazoa; phylum Arthropoda; class Insecta; order Hymenoptera; family Cynipidae; genus Druon; species Druon quercuslanigerum. The sequence goes on along the minus strand of JAAAKG020003247.1, from coordinate 5,340 downwards.
TATCCTTTTCTATCCATTAGGCAATCTAAGGTTTCATCTAACTTTTTTAATCCCTATTTTCTTGTCCAAGTGATTCTATTTCTATTCTTTCTGCAATAGAAAATAGACCCAAATTTGTGAATCTCATTATTTCTATCAAAATGAAGCCACAGCTTTTCCACCTCTATCCTTTTCTATCCGTTAGGCAATCTAAGGTCAATCTATGCAACCTTTCTGAAATGCGTTAGCATTTTACAAACTCTATCTTTTTCTTTCCACGCTCTATCGGTAGCGTCCCATGGGCCTATCTTTCTCTATCTTTGTTGTTCACAAATGCCTATCTTTATTTATCCCAGACTACCCACTATCAACGATATATCATTTTAATTTCTAATTATTTGAATGCACTAAAAAATGTAGCATTCTTATCCTCTTCGAAAATAATCATATATTTCGAATTTCAAACCACAGCAAAATAGTATTAAATCAGCAAGGCTTTCTATACGTAACAACAAAATACAATGATTTCATTTGTGTCTGACTTTTACAGTCAGCCCCCTACTAGAAACCGCCGTTAGTAAATCAGGAATGTACATCAAGTAGCGCGCGCCTCGCTAAGGATAAGCGTGGACAAGCAAAGGATCCGGTAGGATGGAATAGAAAGGATTCAAGAAGATAGAACTATCTCATATTTAAAAAAAGATTGCCCAATGGATAGAAAATTATAGAGGTGGATAGGCTGTGGATTCATTTAGCTAGAAAGACTGAGATTCAAGAATATAGGGCTATCTTATAGAGGTGGATAGGCTGTAGATTGATTTAGCTAGAAAGACTGAGATTCAAGAAGATATGGCTATCTTATATTTAAGGAAAGATGGAAATGGATTCACTTGGATAGGAAAATAGGGATGAAAAGATATAGACGATATTTGTTATAGCCGAAAAGATAGAAAAGGATACAGGTAGATAAGTATATGATTGACTTAAATAAAAAGACAGGGATGCAATAAGATAGGGCCAGCTCATATTTCTGAAGGAATATATATGGATTCACTTGGATATGAAAATAGGGATTAAAAAAGTCCGAGGAAATCTTAGATTGCCTAACGGTTAGGAAAAGGTATAGGTGGATAAGCTGTGGATTTCTTTAAATAGAAAGACTGGGATTCAAGAAGATAAGGCTATTTTATATTTTAGAAAAGATATGAGAAGATTCAGTGCGAATTAACCACGAATAATTTAGTTACTGAATTAGAAAATACGTATCAAATTGATGTAGAAAATTTGGCGATTTTAAAGAGTAAAATTGTATGATGCACGTTATATAAAAATTTTTCTTTACAAATATAATAAGTATTTACTTTAAGTTAGAATATTAATATGTAGTTTTATGTTTCCTCTATATACTTAAAGACTTTTTTTCTCGCTTAATGACTTACAATTTTTAAATTTTATGTATAATATGATTAAAATAATTTAAGTTTTGAGCAGTGAATAAAAAAGAGGAACGCCCTAAAAAGTTCTATAGTAGAAAGATTCACGTAAATATCCATTTAATTTTGTTTTTTAACCTAGGCGATAGTTTTATATTTACTTGAATTTTTTGTGTGCTTTTCGAATATTTTTATCCATGTTCATATATAAGTCAATGTAAATTTTTTTTTTATGTTCAGCCAATCGGTGTAAAAGATTCTTCTTCTTTGATGCTACTTGTACTCAAGGAAAGTTACACCAACCTTGCCAAATATCATGGCAATACAAATTATTTATCGTTAAATAACTCTTTTTGAAGCAATTTTAAAGCTACTGAAACGTTTCGGCAGCCTATTTTCTCTGCGAATTTGGATTTATTAAATTGATGGTCACTTTGCTGTGAAATGTTTATAATAAAAGTTATAATGTACTGGACAGGGTATAAATTAAGTAATTCCAAATAACAATTTACAAGATTTTTACTTTTTCTCTTATGCTTTAGAATGACCATTAAGTAATTTTGATATGTTTTTTTAGAAAATCTCGGTAATGCTTCCGGGTTTGCGGTTTTATAGGGTTTTAGTTCAGAGTTCCAGCTTTCATTTGAGCCCTACCACAAGCCTTCAACTCGTTTGGCCTTTTTCACCTGGGATGCAATGTAGCAAATGAGGCCAAACATTTATTGTGCTTTTTAAAACCCTTTTTTCAAAAAAACGTGTTGTGGTGAAAAATTTTCGGTAGACGCAGGTGATAACGAGTCATACTCAGCAATGAAATCGTATCTCAATCCAAAGAAACCTTTCCGAATCCTGAATTAATTAGATATCTTCCAGTACGAATTCTTATTTGAAAATATAATTTATTAATACATTGTCAAAAGATATTTGATTTTTAGTTAAAAGTAATCTTGAAAAATATTGAAATAAAGTAAATTTTTATGTGTTTCAGGAATAAACAAACATAACAGACTTAAACTTTACCTATTCATTGTACTTTTTTTACAACTTCCTTGAGTCTTTTGTATACAAAACACAATCGTCCCTCAAAGATTCTGTTTTATCTTTCTACACTACTTTGACAAATTTTAAACCGTTTGAAAATGAAGATGACTCTCTCGCAATTTCAGAGAAAAACTCATTATTACGTTTAATTAACTTTTCTATGTTCAGTATCGTTCATGATCATTACCGTTCAAATATTTATGTGATGCGAAATAATTTTCATTAAAATTTTATATCATGCTACAACATATATTTTGTCAAATAAATTAATTCTATAAACTTTTATATCTTGGTCCTGTTCATTTGCGATGGAATCTTAATTTTTAAGTATTTCTTGTTTTCCAAATTTTAAATTAAACTCAAAATTAGAATAACGGTAAAATATTAAAAACAAAAAGAGAATTTCTTGGGATGGCTTAATTTATAAGGGAAAATTTTTTTAGTACGTAATGCTATTCACAGAGAGTTTTGTTTGCTCCTTTACTTCCGTAAATATTTTTTTACCTTCTAATATGTTAGAAATTTTCTTTACGTTAGATTTCCAGCGAACTTTTAATAAAATAAAACAATAATAAATTTAATATAATAATAAAAACTAACAATTTCCTGTGGCAGATATCGATGCTTGTTTATGTATTATTTTATTCTCCAAAGACAAATTTCTGCTGCAGAAATACCATAGTTTTCAATACAATAATTGAAAAAAGTGTTAAAAATAACAAAGCTTTAAAATATAAGTCTTTCATATTAAATAATTTTTTATTTTAACAACTCAAAATTGAACTATTTCAAAAATAAGTAAACAAAAAACATTGAATATTAAAGTGTCTTTAATTGAAAAGCTTAAAAATTGGAAGATTTCCCACTGTAAGTCTTTGAATTAAATGTTAAAGACAAAACATTCGAAATTACAGGCATTTAAAATATAAATTATAAAAATTGAATAAATTACAAAACGTTTAAGCGAAAATATTTTAAAACTAAAATCATTTACAATGCGAATCGTTAACATTAAGCATTCAAAATTATAAATATTTGAAATTATAGAAATTATAGAAATTTAAATTGTGAATCTCTTAAATTGATGAATTAAAATTTTTTAAATTTGTAATTTAAACATCATGCGAGTTTTAGGTTCTGAGATTAAAAATGCTGTTATTTGAATGATTTAAATGTCAAATTTCATTAATTTGGAAGATTCATTAGTGAAAACTCTTGACTCTTAAAAATTAAGCAATTTGGTTGAATACTTTCGTTACAAATTTATTTGATTATTCCTGAAGATTCAATAATTTAGTTCAACTTTTTTGGTTAACAATACAACTATATGGCGGAAAGTTAAACTATAGTTTTAACACTTACAAAGTTTTCTTTGGAACTAAAAAAGATACATTTTTTTAACAAAAAGTAGAAATATTTAGTTTAGATTTAGAAAAATTAATTTTAGATAAAAAAAATTCCGTCAAAGAAATAAAATTTCTACCAAAAATAGTTATTTTATACAAGAAAATAATTTTTTTTAGCTAAATCCATGCATTTTGAAGCAAAAAGATGTGTGTTAAAATTAAAAGATCAAATATATATGAAAAAAACTGTAAAAATGAAATCATTAAATTCTTCTTATAACAAAAGTTTATTTTAAATTTGTAGATCTTTTTTCATGCTCACTTTTTTATCGTTTAGATGTTATTTTTCACGAATAAAATCAAAACTACGGGATCTATCAAAAAATGATTTATAACAAAATTGTAGAACTTTTTTGGGTGAGGAAATTTTTCCTCGTTATATTATTCCTAGCTTGTGTCGTTTATCTAAGAATGCAACATTTTTTATTTTCAATGTTTTGCTTTTTACGGATAAAGTAGAAATTACACGCCTTATTAAAAAAAGAAAAATGAAAAATTGTTAGATCTTTTTTGGTTGCACCAATTTTATCTGTTCATTTGGTCGTATCTTGCATAGTTTTATTCTGAAATTTAATTATTTATCCTTTATTTTTTGGTGCCACCAAATTTGAATGTTGAATCTTAAGAAAAAATTTAAAGAATTCTTTTACTAACCTCGTAATTTTTTTGTCGAAAAAAGATAGTATGAGAAAATGTTCAAATTTTCAACTTCGATGAACAACCATAAAGATAATTTTTGAATTTCAAAAAAAGTCGACTTATTTTTCAAAATGTGTTCAATTTTTGACTCTAAAAGAAATAATAGATTATTTTTTTCAAAAGTGATCACACTCACATGCAGGCATACAGACAGATATACAAACATACAGTTTTTCTTTGACACAAATCTAATACCTTCCAACAAAGTCAAATTTTCAACAAGATTCTTAATTTATCCACCAAATTAATAAAATTTCAACCAAAAATTAAAGTTACATTCTCAGTTAATTTGCAACAGAGGCGAATCATTTGCCACCTAGAAGATTAACTCTCTATTTTAGTAAAAGCATAAATTTGTAAAAAATAAAACAATTTTCGAACATTAAATTTAAACTTTCCAAAAAAAGAAGAATGTTCTATCAAAAAGGATAAATTATAACCATACGAGGTGAACTTTGAACAAACAATTTACATAAATAACCATATACCATAATTTTAAAATAAAAGAACTATTTTTTAACCAAAAAAAGTTGAATTTTATAGTTGGAGTTTACGGTGAAGCCTGCAACAAATAAACAGTAAATCTGATAATTTATAATTTTTCAAGGCTAATTATAATTTAAATAAATATTAGAGTTGCATGAGTTTATAAAATGTTAGTATAAATTGGGAATGGTGAGGTGGGGGTAATCTAATATCTTAAAGTCTCTTCCTTAGGGTGGGGGGGGTGGGAGTAAAAAAGTGAGAAAAAAACGAACGTACATTGTCCGATGACGAAGCGT
>JAAAKG020003236.1:0-21642 GCA_010014905.2 Druon quercuslanigerum | reverse complement strand
ATTGTAATAAATTAATTTCTGGTTGTATATTTATTTTGAAAGCAAGTATAGAAAAAGAGATCTTAACTTCTGTAGTGGTTCATACCTATAATATTCAGACAGCTGTGTCAAAAATTAAAAAAAATGTAATTACGCAGAAAAACTGGAGAATTACTAACGTTAGTGCTTTAAAAGAAAGTTGATATTTTTTAGAAGCTGACCTCCAAGAAAAACCTCTACGGATGCAAAATGGTTCCATCAGCGCCTTGAACCAATGCTCCCAGTTTTCACCTTTATTTAAAAAGAATACATCTTAAAATCAGTTGTTTATTACAAGAAATAATTTTACATTGTATTAAATTTAAAATTTATCGTTTATCGCGAGGGCTAAATTGGGTCAAATAGAAACCTCATTTCTTCTGTACACCACGCAGACAGACTTACAAATTTTTAGTCATATCTCTTTTTGCATTATGAAAACTTTGGATTTTGTCAACAACGAATATATAATTTCCGATACCAGCGTGTATACTCTTTAAAAAAAAAATTTACATTCTTCCATTTATATCTTCCGTTTTACAGACTTATGTTCACATTACGACCACCCCGATTTTGATTATAGCAGAGAACCCACTTCCCGTTATTCGCAAATTATTCGCAAAAATGAGAAAGAGAAATGGCTATTGATAAAAAAATTATTGAGACCTAGTATGCCAAAAAATTATATTTAAATATAAATATGAAGCGTACTATAACACAGGTCGACAAAATTTTCACACAGTAACCAGAATATACTTTTCCGAAGATTTTAAGTTGTGCTAAATACAAGGACAAAATTTTTTAATTAGCTATGGTTCCCGAGATATCCTAAACCTAAATGTTTCAAAATCGCGATTTTTGGCTATATTTGAGTTTATGTAGATTCGCGATCTACTTTTTTACAAAAAACTGTAAACAGCATCTTAAATAATAACGCTTGCTCTTCTAAACGGCGTTGAGTTTACTCAAGTAGCTTATTTCTGCTTTGAGATATTCAATTTTGAAGTTTTTTAACTTACATGATTTTTGATCCACTTAAAATTAATATGATTCTGAACTTTTCGAAGTCGAATTTTGATATTTATGTTGACTTTGTAGTGAAAAATCACGAAAACCACACAGCGCACTTCTCGAAAAAAAACCTGGTATTTTCTTAGGATTCGGTTTAAGTGGCCGAGAAAATTCCTAAGGAGAAAATATTTATTTATTTTTTGAAGTCCTAAAACGTTAAGTAGAATTTCGGACATTAAAAAAAGGTAAGAAAGTTAAAAATGTTCTTTATGGGCAAGTGCAACTCGAACGGCAAGTTGTTGATGACTTTGCTGACCAATCCTTTACCTCGGTACGTCGTGACACTGTATTCGTTTTACGGTGCACAATCATTTTACACTGTACGGTGGTTAGCATGCAACTGGTGAAAAAGCTATATAAGCGCTATATTTATAGCTTACACAACAGTTGAGATCAAGATGCGGTTCAAGACACAATCTATTAATCTTCCGGTATTTAACTTTGACACACTTGTTTGATCAGAAAAGAAGAGAATGAAAAGCCATGGCAGCCCACTACCAGACAGCATTCGCGCAGTGTTTTGTGGAACTTCAAATTGTAGTAAGACAAATACATTACTTTCCCTAGCCCTACACCCAAATAGACTAAAATATAGAACAGATAATGAGTGAAACGTTTAGGCCAATAGTCATGCTACTGCAGAAACTGATTAATATATCAAATCCTTTGATTAAGAAAGAAGATGAAAAAAGGATCCTGTAAAGCAAAAAGAGCTGCTAATTATGAGTATTTAACAAACAAATTTCTGAAGTTGCTGCAACAAAATAGGAAGCAGTATTTGGATATAGTTTATGGTGTGCGTTTATGGTTTATGGTTCACGTTTACATGCTTTCGTACATTCTCCATTGTCTTCCCGTAAACTACATTATTTATCAATTTATACAAGTTATTTTCGAATTCATTTTTAGCTTGTGCTCTCTTTTCAGTATTGAAATCTATGTAACTCTGGAGTCATGTTGATTGATTGAATTTAAGTACTCTGTGAATGTTTATCAATGCAAGACCGTTCGCAAGAGCATGTTTGAGAGCTCAATAATGGAGAAAATAATGGTTAAAAGCTTCTTCTCGGTAGAAAACGGTGGTTTCGAGTGTTCTGGACAGAACGGTAAATCATTAGGATCATCATCAAGCTCGGGTGGTTTGAGCAAATCGACTTCTAGTATATACCCAACAGGTGAATCATCTGGAAAATTAAAATCAAAATTTTCCAAATATGTAATTCACTCGAAAACACCATAAGGTAGGGGTTGTCCCATTGCCCAACCATAAAGGTTATTTGCATCGAAGTATACAATGTAGAAGATTTCCTCACTTTCATTGAAAACTACCATGTACCTATTGTTGGCAATGGCTTATAGGTTGGAACATTGACTCCCTCCACCCTTCGTACCATTCTCAACATCAATAGCATGTCAAAATTAGTGAGGAGTTCCAACCTTACCCCTGTATATTTGAGAATGGCGTCCCATATGAAGCTAGGAGTCGTGTAGTAATGTGCTGGATCGAGACCGTAAGCCACGAGACACTGTTGTCGAACATTTTAAAACACATCATCCAACAGCAATACATCAGTCTTCATATATAGTTTCACGTATTCACCGAGAGTCTTGACACTGAATGCATACCAAACCTGTCGTGCTTGTTCGTAGTCCTCATCAGATATTGATGATTTCAGAGTACTGTAAAACATCTCTTTTGGTGGAAGCTGGCTTTCTTTCAGTCTCGCCTTAGAGTCCAGGTTTTCATAGGGGAGAGCACCTTTTCTAGTTAGAAGTTCAACTTTCTTACTCTTAATTCCAGAAAACATTGCACTCACAATTTTATACTCAGTGAGATATGATGCTAACTTTTCCAAGGACGATGCCATGAATCTGAATGAGTCGATGAATCGGAATTTTATCTGTGTTCCCTGAACATATTTTGTGAAAGAGATGTACTTTTCCTTATTTAATGCCAGAACTTTGACTTTTCCTTCAAATTGTGTAGCAATATCGCGGATGATGAAGTGAGCATCATACCCACTCAAATTGTGGAACATAACAGGTATGATGTTAAGTTCTTGGTAAGCTTGATTACAGTTTTCATGCGCAGGACCTCGATATCTTCCTGTCAGGTGACAGTGATCGCGGACCTTCTTCATTAGTGAATGTCGGGCTTTCTGACATATGTGACAAGTAGTGGCTTTAAAGAAAGCTTTCTGTTGCCTTGGTGTTAGTTTCTGCATCGGAACTGCAGATGCCCGTATTTGCTCATAGTTATTTGCAATTAACTGTAACTCCAGAGCAAACTACTTTGCTGGTTCCGCTCCTTCAGAACATGAGTTGTAGAATGATAGTGAATCATTGTAGCTGCACTTGAATAAGTACCCGATGTCAAAAACGACATGTTTTTGGAATACTTTAGAGTTTGTCATCTGCTTTTATGCATCATCATCACTTGATATTAATAGAGACTCATAATCAGTATAGATAATGAAAGGTATTTTTTCTCTATATTTGAAATTTTTAAAGTCAATTCTTGAAAAGTAGTGCAAGAATTGTTCACATATATGTCTTTTTTCATCATGTTTCGATAGCTGGCTGCTAACTAATCGAGAGAGATCTTTGATCCATACATAGTGGAAGTTAAAAGTCTTGAGTCTGCTATCCTGTTGATTGTTGTCTTCTTCTTCATCACTGCTGTCTTCGTTCACGTATTCCTTTTCAACTCGGAGGAGGTTCACATGAGTTTCCCTTACCGGTGAAGTAAGATGAAGAGGAACGACTATCAACTTCTGCTTCTTTTTATTCAAACCATAAGTATTCACTGTGATGCCATTTTGTACTTCAAATTTGTATATATTATTCATAGCTACGGAGAAATTAATTCCAGAGAAATTTAATTCATTCTTGTACTGCTGGTAGCTGCATACGCGTTTAGGAATGCACTGATTTATATTGATTGGATGTATAGCTGATAATATAGACCACTTAACGCACTCGTTGTCCTTCATATTTTGCACATTGACACATGCTTCTTTTCTCTTAATCCTTACGGGAAGATCAATAAATCAACTACCTTTTATCGGGTTTAATTTTCTGATATTCACTTCTAATTTTCAGTCAAGATAGAGTAGCTGCCGTTGTTGATAAACCATAAATTGAAATCGGTGGTGACGTATATCTCTTCATTTTTTGATTTAAAGTTCTTTACTTTAGGATCATCCTTGACAATCTTCAAATAGTATGCATTAAGCACAGTGTTGATTTTAAAAGCCCTATATTTACGCAAGGCTCGGCCCACATGTACAGTAAAGATCACTTGGGCGTCATCTAGGAAGGCTAGAACCTCCTTGTGAACTAGCTTTGCTACAATTCATGTTTTTGCTCGACTACCGAATGCTTTGTCGATGTCAATCCACTGCACTCGATCGTTAATGTCATTGCGTTTCTTCTGAAGTCCGCTTCCCCTTTTAGTAAGATACTCGAAACGAGCTTTAAGACATTCTAAATTTTCAATAATATTTAAACACTTTCATTTCTGATTAATTGACATTAGTGGTACACATGGCAATTTCCTTTTTACACACAGTACGCACTCGTTTCTTCACTGATTCACTTTCTTTAGATGTACGTTCCCCGATAATGATGATGATGAAAGATGGGTCATTGCTTCCTGGAAAGCAGGAATAAGGTTTACACATTCTTCGAGGATAATTTTTTTACCAGGTATAGACTATGCACACCAACAATTTTTTAACTTCACAAGTTATTCTTTCTGCTTTGATTATTTTATGTTTACTATACACCTTCACTACACTGTCTCACACGGTGAAATGACTGCACTCTGCTCTGATGTCTCAATTAATTGCCCGCTATCCCCAACTCTGCCAATATCGCTAGAAGATTCTAGAACTCAAACTAAAGGATTGCCCTAGCCCAAACGCGTCATTCGAAATCATAATTTGTGACATTAAATTTGTTAATAGACGCCGTTGCATGTATCAGTACTTCGCCTGAATGTGGGATTTTTAAAAAAAGTCGCTTATGCCATACTTCCAATGTCCGAATCTAAATCCAAACTGTTCTGGAACTAATTTTTCATTAATTTGCTCATGGATATGGAGTCCATTTCATATCACAGTTTCAAAGATTTTGCTAATTGTGGGTAGTAAACTGATAGGACTATAGCTTTAAGCAGAGGTTTTATCCTTTACAGGTTTATATATGGGAAGTATTTTTGCCTTCTTCTATTCTGCAGAAAAGTAGCCCTGTTATAAACATGCATTGTATATATGAGTTATTTGTACCATCGCTTTTTTGGAGAGGTACTTTAGTGTAATGTTTTGTATTACATAAAGTGTACAAGTTTTGAGTTTTTGGATTGAGTGGGACTATTCCTAAAACTCAACAGCTAGCTCACTAATTGCTTGTAGTCTTTGGAAAATATTTTGGCATGTATAAAATTTTTTTATAAGTTTAAATGAGTTGATTTTGCTGCCTCAGCGGAGTCTTGCCAGTTGTGCATGCTGAGGGCGTGTTGTTTGTTCGGGTTGTTGGAGTTACGATTGCTCTTGGTAGGTTGTTTTGCCCTCTGTTTCGTGGTAGAGGTGGAGAGTTCAATCGTTCATTTCCATTATTGTAGACTGATAGAGGACGACGATCTTGTAGTTGCGGACTTCTTTTCATTATTAGTAGTTGCACTTTTTCGAGATGCTTGTTATATGTTGTACATCCGCTGTAGTTTGCAGTGTGTTCATCTTTGCAATTGACACATTGTGGTTTTTACTTACTAGGTTTGGGGCAGTCTCTCTTTAGGTGGCTTACTGGGCACTTGACACATCGTGGTTTTAGGTGAAAATTTTCCGTTCCATGTCCAAAATTCAGGCATCTTCGGCACTGCGTCACCAGTCTTGCATTGCGGTACCTTTCCCAACGGATTCTCGTGCAGCATACTGCCATGATTTTAAAGGCATTCTGATGCTTTGCATCCTTCTGCAGGATTACCATGGAGACTGCCGTGTCAAAAGCAGGTTCGCGTTCTTCATCCTTTGATGTGGTAGCCTTGGTTTTTAGTCTGAGTACTTTTATTATTTGTAGTCCTTGTTGCTTCAGATCGTTTTATATGTCGCCCTCTGCTAGGTATTTCAATCCATAAATAACGAGCTTTTGTGGTTTGTCTTGTTTCCTAGCATATGTGTGATAAGGCTAATTTCTCTCAGCAAACAGTTTTTTAATTTTCTCATGGTCCTCTGGTTTGTTAGCGTAAATAGTTATTCTAGTAGATTTAAAGTTGATGAGCAATGCATAATCATTGACGTAACTTTTTTTTATAATTGGTGGCGTTTTTGCTTTTTGCCCTGTTTATTGTGCTCGTTCTGGGGAAGTGATGTATTTTGATTTTCCTTCGTGTCAGCTTCAATTTCCTTACTTTCATGTTCCATTTGCATCACTTTATCTAAGTTTGCCGTCCTTTCACAGGGCTTAAATTTTTCAGTGATAAAGTCATCCCAGGCTCTCATTTTCAGCTTGTTTGTGGTAGCCATTTTACTTTGGTCCTCGTATCCTAGCCACTTTGCAGTTTTTATTTAATCCTGCCGATACACATGCGCCAAATACCTTCATCTATCGACAATATTAAAGACAGCCGTGCGCCAAACGCCTCCGCCTGTCTTAATGACGAATAGTTCACTTCGATGCGTCTGATAGACCAGAATCTATCATTCTACCATGAGCATCTCAATCAATTCTATCATTTGTCTTCTATCAGTCGTTCCTTTCAATCTTCGCAAGTTCGATCAAAGCAATCTTCACGCTTCTCTCTCTAATCCGATGATCTGAGTTGAAGCATTCTTATATCTTTGGCGATTAATCTCAGTTGCGAGAAAGCGTAGCACTAGCGCTGCACGATGCGCCGACTAAATACGGAACCGAATTGAAATTAAAAAAGTAAAAATTATCAGCGCATACCTTTGTTAAAAAATATTTATGATATGATCAGAAAATATTTTATTGATTCAAAAAATTGTCGAAACATAGAAGGTAATGGTAAAATATAGAAATAAGAAAATAACTTAATGATAGTCTTAGTTCCATAGCATTAAAGAAAGACAAAATTTATCCGATTTTAATTTAATTTCAATACTGTGCATGTTTTCAAAGTTCAATTTCTATACTACTAACTTTAATTGGAGAGATGTAAGCATAATATTGAAGGACCGAATTCATTTCAAATCAGCCAGGGTTATAAACATGAAATCCCAGAATCTCTCGGGAACGAAATACGTCGTTTTTTAGAAGAAATTAGGCGACACTAATGATAGTCGAAAGTTTTTTTTCCTGAATACTTCTCTTGTTGAAAAAGAGTTTAATAATTCATTCAAAAAATTCTATTGTTAAATATAATTTTGTATCGTATACTATCATATAATATAACATGAAATGAAGTTGTGGGCGAAAAAAATCGCCATTGTAAGAAGTTAATACGTTGCCCTGTATGTATTTGGCGAGTAAGTATACAAAAATAGATCTTCTTATCTAATAGAATTCTTTAAACAAATAACTTTGTTTCAAATTTCTAAAAAAATTTAAATTTATTTCATATTTGCGCTTCCTCACCTGTTGTTTCATGTAAATACGACCATTCAGTTTCTTTACTTTGTATACTACCTTTAGCCTTTTCAGCGATTTACCGCCTTAATTGTCTCCTAGTCATATGGTCATGTGGTATATAAGCTGAAATTTCCTGTGTCTAGTTCAAATAAGATAGCAACTGGCTGCTAAAGACCAATCAAACAGAATCCAAGTGTCAGTTTTAGGAACAAAATTTCTATTTAAAAAAAATGAGGATCTTTACTGGAAGCTTGCTCCTAATGTTAGAACTTTTCCTTAATTCCATTGGTAAGTATAATTTAATATAATAGCATATACTATAATATAATCTAATATCAAAGTTGATGCGAAAGTAAGTAAGAAGTAAGTATAGAAAAAGAGATCTTAACTTCTCTAGTGGTTCATACCTATAATATTCAGACAGCTCTGTCGCAAATTAAAAAAAAATCAGCACGCAGAAAAACTGGAGAATTACTGAGGTTAGTGCTTTAAAAGAAAGTTGATATTTTTTAGAACCTGAACTCCAATAGAAACCTCTACGGTCGGAAAAGGGTTCCATTAGCGCCTAGAACCAATACTCCCAATTTTTACCCTCGTTTAAAAAGAATGCATGTGAAAATCAATTGTTTACAAAAAGGAATAATGATATAGTATAATAAATTTGACATTGATCGTTTGTCACAAGGAGTAAAGTAAAATAATTTTTTTCCTTTCACTTAAAAAGTCTATTTTGTATCCACAGAGTTAAAAATTAATTTTACCCTTATTCTCTGTTGTAAACAATTGATTTTTACATTTATTCATTTTAAATAAGCATGCGCACGGTAACCAATCCATGGAGCACTAGCTTGAATAGGAACAACATAAAGGCGCATTCAAAAACTAACGGCGTGCAAAGGAAAATTGGAAACGATTTGCTCAGAAAAGTTTCTTGCTTAGAAATAGGCCTTTATATTTACGAGATTGCTACATATCCTGCAAATTATACTTATCAACTAATTATATCTATTTTAATTCCAATGATATTATTATCTTTAATTCTCTTCATTAAATTTCGTTAATTAAAGTTCTATTGCATGTAGGCTTTAGCGTAAAAGTTGTCTTATTAACTGAATAAAATTGCGAATTAGGAAAAACGAAAAAAAGTTCTTTGGAAAAAGCTTCTATTACAATTAGCTTCTTCCGCAGGTGGAAATGGTTGTTCATTTGGAACTGAATTATCGTTTTAGTCTCCCTTTCAGAAAGAGTGTTGCTTTTCGTTGCAGCTTCTAAAAAAAATGGTGTCAAATAGAAACCTCATTTTTTCTTTGCACTACTCAGACCGGCTTAGACATGTTTAGTCATATCTCTTTGTGCATTCTGAAAACTTTAGATTTTTCTAACAGCGAGTAGATAATTTCCGATACTAGCGTGTATACTATTTTAAAAAACAAAGATTTACATTCATCCATTTATATTTTTCGGTTTACAGACTTATGTTCACAGTACGACCACCCCGATTTTGATTATAACAGAGAAGCCATTTCCCGTTATTTGCAAACTTACAGGAATGCTGAGCGAGAACCAAGATTTCTTGTTATTCCTCCTAGAGAATCTTTTTCTTCTAGTAGCGGATCACCTCCTCCTTATGCACCTGTTCATAAATACCCTGTTCCGATTGGTTTTCAAATTAAAAATGTGAAAACTCATGAACTTCATCGTTTGGGCTATGGAGACAAAGAGAGTCGAGTTTTCACTATTAGTCTACCTGCTAGGGTACTAGTATCACCGAATAAATTCATTGTTGGAAAAGTGAATTCTTATGGTGTTTTATTAAGTCTATATCAAACAGTAGTATACGGCCGCAACCCAATACAAGTACACTTGAACAACGGCAACATTACTCGACTCTCCGAAAAGGAAATTGCAATTTTACCTTTTAACCGTTTGATTGAGTAAATATTATACATAGGTTACTTGAAGCAAAAAAATGTAACTATAAAAGATTAAAATAAAAATATAAAGTGTAATTCAATGTATTTATGCAGCTTCTTATATTTACATCAATGTAAAGATAGATTTTGTGTAAAGAATATTAGCAATAGTCATCCATTTTTGTTATTATTGGTCTATAATAAAAAAGGATATTAAAGAAAAAAATTATTGAGACTAGGTATACCAAAAAATTATATTTAAATATAAATATGAATCGACCTGTAACACAGCTCGACAAAATTTTTACCCAGAAACCAGAAAATACTTTTTCGAAGATTTTTGGTGTGCTGAATCTGAATCCGAGGTCCAAATTTTTCAATATCCTATGGTTTACGAGATATCCTTAACGTAAATGTGTCTTAGGTTTTGGTCCAAGTGGTCAGGAGAAAAAACCAGGCCTGCCCTAGTGCTTTTAATATATTTTACGTGAAAATATTTTATTTGTATTTAAAATCGGAGATATTTAGTAGCTGATATATATTATGAAATTTTTGGCTCTTTTTTTAAATTGAAATTTTTGAATAATAATAAAGAATAAGTTTTTTCAATAGTCCTTAAGGAGAAAATATTTATTTATTTTTTGAAATCCGAAAACGTTAAGCAGCATTACGGAAATTAAGAAAAGGTATGAAGGTTGGCATGTCACAGCCGTCTAGCCAATTAATCCGATGTTTAAAATAGAAATTATACCTACTTTTTTGTATGTAGAAACAGTGAAGAGTTAAGATAAATATCGAGTAATTTTATTATTCATTCAAGCTAATTAAAATTGACGTAATTGAAATAAATCCGAAGTTAAAAAACAAGTTTATAAACATTTAATTAGGTTAAAAAATATTGTTATGGAAATTATTTAAATCTCATTTTTAACTTTACTTACAATTTAAATAAAAATAATAAATTTTTAATTCAACAGAATTGTAGGAAGTATTGTTAAATTTCAACGTCAATCTAAAAGGCATTTCAATTTAAAAGAAAGTGAAATTTAATTTTCATCTATTACAATAGTAAATCCTACTCAAATTTCTATTTTTTTAATTTTGAAGTTCCGAACGTTCTTAAGTTCAAATTAACTGTTCAGTTTGAAATTCTTCTAATTTATACAGTTAAAAATATCAATTCATTTGCATTCTAATTTTTAAGTATTTCTCTATAACCTAAACATATAGTTTTCGTTTGTCAAAAGGAGTGAGTTAACAAAGGTACTTCATGCCTGGCTGTTAATACCGACTTTTTAAATCACATAATATTGTTGCTTCTGGAGTTTTAGACTTATTTGAGCATCATTGAGCATTAGTTGCTTTTTTATACCACAACATTTTGAATTAATCCTAGAAAGTCATTGACGGTCAATTTGACCCGGCCTGATGACTAAAACGTAAGATATCTTTTATACACGCTAGATAATGGAACTCATAACATCTTCATAAATTAGTTTCGAATGTAATCTGTCGTACAATCTACGCATACGCAAAGTCGGAAGCCTTCTTTTGCATTGCGATGACGCGGAGGAGGAGTTCTATGACAAAGTCTGTGGCCTCTGTCAGTTCTTACATCAAAAGTTCGAAGCTCTGAACTCTATAAAAATCGATCTACTTTAATAAGGTATGCATTTTATCTACGAAAATGCCTGGATTTTCATTTTAAAAAATGCCCTTTTCCAGTATGCGAAATAAATATCGGTTTTTAATGATTCATTTATAAAGAAAATTTTACCTGAAAGTATTATATTTTGTCAGTTCAATTGTATATTTACAGCTCCAACTATTAGATTTTGAATTTTGAAAATATTGCAATTTTAATAATATTCGCTTGATTGTCAAAAAATTCTTGATTGTTTTTTAGTGCTTTCGACGAGCAAGAGCGACGTTACAACGGAAACGTTGATTATTCTGACCAAGGGTTTACAAGGTCTAACTTTAGGATGGCGCACTATGAGTCCAAAGTCTAGTACAAAGTGTAAGCTTAATGAGTACAAAGTACAAGAATTTATAAACATAATTTTAAAATTATATTTTCTTAAGTTACAAGTTTCGATTTTTCGCATCCGGTCTAACTGGCACCAACTAGTACTTTTTAGTATAAATATTTGCGTAATTTGAATAAGTAAGTCTTTGTAGATTGGAGAAAGAGAGAGAGAGAGAAATATAGAGGTTTTGATAAAGGAACAGAATGTAAGGTCCACCAACCTGGTTGAAATATCTATTTGAATGTTCGCGGTCGAATACGTCATGCGTAAATGGCTACTATCACACCTCGAACCTTCTAGAAGAAGTTGTCTGAGTGAGATAGCTTTTATAAGGGATAGTAGTAAACTTGAATATTTAATTTTGCTTAAGTCAACATACTTTATTAGTCCAATTCTTAACGAAAAGAAATACACAAATAATTATTGTTCTAAAAATTGGCTATGCTTTACTGTGTGAAATGAAATGTTTTAAAGAAATTAAGTTAAAATGTTTATTAATATTTGACGAAAAAGAGAATATTTTGAAGCACTTATTTGGATTAATTTATTTGAAGCAAACATTTTGAATACTTTGTATTCCTTATAACTATAGGATTTTATAAAAGAACAAGGTAAGTTATAATGGAAAGTCCTTTTATTAGTTCTTTGCATATTAAATATTCTATAAAATTGGTAGGACATGCTCTAGGACATGCAACCCCTATATGAGGGTAATTTGACGGTGTATCTCCTCCTATGGATTAGTCAATATCACCTCCTGGCACCTTCGGAATTTTTGGGGATCCTCTCGGAGCAACCCTTCTGTTCCGCATCGCTTACACCTTTTCTGCAGACCCAAAGGTTCCAATATTAAGAGGTGAACCTCCTCCTCCTCCCATATGTCTACTTATTCAGAGAGACGATGGAATTCTATACATTATTTGCACGGCACTTGGGGGTTTCGTTCTGATCTTTTTCCACCCAGATCCTCCCAGCCAAGTGTGTTCACCTTGAACTGGATTCGTAGAAGTCGGATCCATATCCATATGCAGTCTGCCCCGAAGTAATCCTTGCAGGAAAGGTGCAAAGTAAATGGTTACTATATGCATCTTTTCCCCTCTGTTCACTCCTTGTGCACTTTGAAACATGTGAGCGACCCAGAGAGTTGTCTCCCAAAATAAGCGTACCCTCAAGTTGATCATGCAAATACCCAGGTTTCGTCACTGTATTGACCTTCCCCTTCGTACCAGGTGGGAGGCCCAGAGAATTGTTGTTCGTAGTAAACGTACCCACAAGACCTTCATCAAAGGTTCGACACTGTCTTTAGCCTAAGAGACAGAGTCACTTTTTTGTCGCCTTAAAGCCAGAACCACTTTGGCGTTCCCTTGGCGATTACTGGGCACCCCAGGCTACCCTAACAAAGAGGATGAAACACTTTTGTCCTAATCACATGGGTTCCCAGATAGATCATCGACATTGGCATTCACCCTTCGAGGCTTATATATTATCTTATATTCGTACTCATTAATTTGATTTTCCGTCTGGCTAACCTAGATACTGGATCTTTGATTTCATACAAGCAAACCAAGGATCGATGGTAAGTACAATCTTCAAGGAAAAAAATAAAAGCAGCTATAAAGTTGTAAGTGAGAGGATTTTTTACGACGGCTCTCTCCGAATTGCAGCTTCATGCACTGTGTTCTTTCGCCAAATTCCTACACAGGAACCGTCAAGATTACGTATGCAGGTTCGCGGGCAGGATCGTGTCGAGGAACATGTCCAGGATCCTTCGAGGTGGCTGTACAGGAATTTTTAGATTGGCCTAAAACAAGCTATACTGCTCTTCTTGTAGCATATTTTTAGAAGCTGATTTTGTATAAAATATCTTGTTAATTAATAGAGTTAAGGAAAAAAAGGAATTTGATTTCCTTTTTTTTGTTCGATACGGTGGAAAATATCTATGTACTGAAAATTATTTGATACAATATGAGGATACAACGAATTAAATTTTTTTCTTCTAACCGCCTTGAAAACGCGCAATTTCATGCATGTGCAACAAATGTGATGTAACCATTTTCAGCCCAGTAGCCTTCGCAAAAGCAAACTCCGCTGACAGGCTAAAATGAAATTTTACGCCCGCTACATAAAAAACTTTATGCTCTATATAAATGCACTCCACCGTGCAACTGGGACGCTTGGAATTAGTGGTAATATCAAATGTTGTAAATTGGAGTGCTTTTTCTTTGAACCCTTTTATATCAAGATATTTACGAAAGAAAAAGGAAAAACAAAGAAAGAAAGGGGGAAATGGTGAAAAGGAGAAAAGCTTGAAGAGAATGGTACAATATTGTAAAAGAAAAGGGGGAAGGAAAACAGAGAAAAGAAGTAGGGAAAAGGAAAAGAGGAGTTGAATATTTTTCTATAGATATTTCAAATCTACAAATTTTTTCAATTATTTTAAACACGAACACTACTTGCATGCAATTCTAAATTTCTTCTAGAGCGGAGCGGTTACGTTGCTTTCATAACTAAATTTTTCGATTTCAAATTTCTTTTTGCATTAATATGGCAATTATTATATTAGAATCTTTTTGTTGTAAAAGTACAGACAACATTTACTAAAAGTATTTTATTTTTCTTTCAGTTTTGTACAATTTGTATTAGTTGAAATTTTTCGAAAGATTTTTATGTCGTCAATAAGAATAAAATTCTTGTTATTCCATCTGTTATAATATTCAGAACGTAAATTACACTTATATAAATTGTGATTTTATTTGAAAAATTAACGAAAATCAAAAATAGAGTTTCAGGAACTGAACCTTTATTCTCAATTCACTGTATATCTCGATGTAGCTGCTCTCCTTGCTTGTCGTTCGTATCGTGCAAGTTTACATTTTACGGTATCACTTTTTCTTTTTACGTATAAATTTCAATTGATGCTCTTGAATGTTAATCATAATTCTGCTTCAATAGTCGATCAAAATTTGGTTTTGTTCAGATTTGCGCGTAAGAAATTTCGAGGAACAGCTTGATAAGATACTGGAAGGACAATGCTGAAACATACAAAACCTTAAAAATCAGACCTAATGGTGGAATATTTTTTTAAACCTATGTTTGCCCGGTAGTGGCAACCTCTGATCACAGCGAGTTTTATAATAGATCTAGTATAATTTTTTGAATGAATGTCAGACATTAAATAGATTTACAATGAGTATTTCATTTCGATCCTATAGATGTATATATTATTCTTAGATTAATCTAATCAGTGCGATTCCTACTCAATTAAACGGTTAAGGGCTATAATTCTAATTCTTCTTCGGAAAGGCGAGTAACTTTTTCATTGTTAAAGTGCACTTGAACCGAATTGCGGCCATATGCAACTGTTTGATATAGGCTTAGCCAGGGAAAGATAAAATGACGATCTCATACGTGGCAGAAGGTGCACTGAACTCGAGGTTTCGGTCCTTCTTGTTCTTCAGTTAGATGCTCTTTCTCAGTTGCAGAAACGCTGGTGGCGGTGGCTTCTGGTCCCAGGCATCGCTGAAGCCTTCAGCGCTTTCGTTTACCGCGCTAATCGAAGGTCAACAGACTGGTGAGCAGGGTCGGTCAACTACGTGGAACAAAATGGACCCGTGTTTCAGCGTCATCTCTGTCGGGCAGAGAAACGAAGCAGCATTCATTTGTTGGTTCACGTGTACATACAAATGCTGCTCTTTCATGCGGCAGTATCAGAGGTGGTATTTTATTATTTTAGTAAATGCGGATGGCTAAAATATAATCGAGGGGGTTAGTAAAGCTTTATAATAAAAAGTGGCTGTTTCCGATTTCAATCCTGAGCAAAACTAAGGATCTTGCCGAAGTTTCCTGACCATCACACTTCAGTTCTTCAGGGCTAAACTGTAGCAGTGTGTATTAAATCTTGGTTGTGAGGCATTCAGGGCCACTAAATAAATAAGAAGTTTGTAACCCGTATGAGCGGTTTTTAAATCATTTGTAGCGTATTAAATGTGTTTCTTTCTTGCTGAAATTCTTCCTAACCCCACCTCTCTCTGTGTTGACCTAGCCGAAATCAAATATTGAAAAGTGAAATGGCAGGGCGTAGCCCTATATAACTTCATGAATCCCGTTTGTTCGTTTCAGGGTATATTTAGTATATAAACAATCTGGCGCCCTTCAGGCAAAAAGATAATAATATTAAAATATAATTTAAAGTAAAGGCGATAATGACAAATTAAGGTTAGACTAATTAAATAAAGAATAATGAAAGTTATAAGGATCAATTAAGAAAAGAAGGTTATAGTATGTACACATGAACTAGCATATGAATGCGGCTTCGTTTCTCTGCCCAACAAAGATGGCGCTGAAACATAGGTCCATTTTGTTCATTATATTAACATCATTATATTAACTTGGAAATAAAAGATTTATAAATTGAAATATTTTATATTATATGGTTATATTTTTATGTCAAATTGAATTATCATATAAGTTTTGGGATAATACGTGTTAAAAAAGCCTCTTCAGCCCAGTCAGATAAGAAATGACCTGGAAATTGTTTAGTGCAATAGAATGCTTTTAAACTTGAAATAAGAGAATACAATTTTTTTAATTCTATACAGTTTTGATCTATGATTCTGAGCCAAAGTGGAAATGTTTAAATAAGACAATAAATAGAATTTTCTTTGAAAAACTCCTTTTACCTCAATATAAAAAATTATAATCTTACTTAATAGAACTTAGAAAGTACTTTCTATATAATCTTGATACATTGAAAACTTAATATTTAAATAAAAATTTCCCGCTAAAATAAAAATACAATACTTTAGATTTTAAACACAAAAAAGTTTAAACTTCTCTCCTTCTAAGTTTTTCCATTTCAATACTCCAAATAATTTTCTACGCAATTATTTTGCTGCATTTGTCTCGGAATGCAATTATTTTTAATGACGTCAGTTTTTATTTAATCAACTTATATAAATAACGAAATGACTCGTTTGCCCAATCTCATAGAAGTGTGTATAAAAAATATTATTCTTAGAACAATGATTTATGAAAAGGTTACAAAATCGAATAAGATAGCATCTGATGCATATATTCTAAATTACTAGGAATTATTGTGTAAGTTAGTCGCAAGGAATGCTTGCATTTACTTTTTTATTTTCCCTAGTCTACCCTTTCCCCTTTTATTTTTCCCTATTACCATTTCTGACTTCTCCTTTCCCCTTTCCCTTTTCACTCTTTACGGTTTCTTATTGTTTCCTTCCCTTGTCCTTTTCCTATTCTTTTTACTGTTTCGCTTTCCCCTTCCACTGTTGAGATAGCCAAAATACAGAAAAAGATAGGCCTTTATAGGTAAAACATAAAATGAAATTTAATTTCTATACTAAAAACTTCAATCGGAGAGATGCAAGAAGAATATTCAAGAACCGACTCCATTTCAAATCAGGCAGGGTTATAAACTTGAAATCCCCGAATCTCTTGGGGACGAAATACGTCGTTTTTTAGAAGAAATTAGGCGACACTTATTCTTTCGATTTCAAAAAAAAAATTCTAAGACGGTTTGCGTATTTGAATTTTGGGCTTTGCTTTTCAAAAAACCCGATTTTTTTCTTTGAACCTCTATAACTTTTAACCAAATTAAAGATTTTCCCTTGTTGATTTTTTTTGTTTTTGTCGCCTGCTTTCGTAATGAGCCTATAAAAATTAAAAAAAGGTTACAACTCCACAAAACGGCCGTTGTTTTTCAAAAAAAAAAGAAAAATTCTATTTCTTCAAAAAAAAACCCTTGCTTTAATACGTTTTTTTAATTTTTACTTTGATAGGGAATATGTCTTGTGAGGTTGGTGCTGGCTGACTGACTTTTAGGGTCAGGATATTTTTGTTTCTCACAATCGAATTATATACTTTTCCTCGGAAAGAATGACAGATACGGCAAAATATTTAGAAAAAAGTTCACAAGTTTCTAAAAAGTTCTATGAAAAATGTCTCTTGTTCTTTTGAAATAACTTCCATAGTTTACGAGAAAAATGTAAAAATTACATTTTTGGGAAACAATTCTTCTTATAAGATCAGACTTATGAGATATCTTCCTTGTCAAAGTACAAATTAATAAAAAATTGGGAAAAATTTGTTGGGTCGGTTTTTCTTTTTAGCAAATAGAATTATATTTTTTTTCAGAAAAACAGCCGACATAATGCTAAGCTGTAACTTTTTTTTAAGTTTTCGTCTGATTACAAAAGAGGGCAATAAAAGCTAATAAAATACATATATTTTAAGTTCCTGTCAAAACAACTTATTATATTGTCTTTTTAAAATTTTGCGATTTCAAGTGTAGAACCCTGACTGATTTGAAGTGGATTAAAGCTTCTCTTCGCCTTTAACGTATTTTTTATGTATTTCTTTACTGCAATCTGAGACTTTTTATTCAGGTATATCCAAATACAGTTAAAATTTATTTTTCATGGTGACTTTAATATTTTTTCTTTATTTTGCAATATTTTTTATTCTCATGTACCCTGAAAACTAAATTATTTCAATAAATGTATATTTATACAATTCATAATATACATTTGTATTGAAATAAAAGTATCTTAATTTTTTTGTTTTTATAACTTGAAAAAGTGCGCGTCCTATCAAGAAGAAAAACAATTTCTTTCATACTTTGACCGCAACAAATGTCAAAAAATACTGGTTAGCGAAATCCATCTTTCCCTCTCGTCCTTTAAACCGCGTGTAAAATTGCGTCCTAATATGATTAGTCTTTGAAAAGTTATCGCATAATTTCTTCCAAAAAAGAAATATTTCGTCACCGAGAGATTCTGGGATTTCAAGTTTATAGTTACGGTAAGGCGTTGTACCCTAACGTTCTAGCTGCGTAACTGTGTCACGAAGTTACATCAGTTGTTACTTTCTTTCTATTCTCGTCTTCCAAATCAAGAAACTGTTCTTTGTATACATGCAGCCGCTATAATACAGCACAAATTTATTACGGCCTACTATTAATTTAATTGTTTTATTAACAGGAAGAATATATCTTAGAAGTTTGAATGTCCGTTTCGGATTTAAAAGTAAAAACTCTTAGTTGTGAAAAGCTTAAAAACCCCTACCCAATACACTTATGGTAAAAAATTATTGTTTAAGAACATATTTAAAAATACTAGCTAGCCGCACTATCTAGCCACATGCATTGGATGCCTTTGTTTTCCCTCCAATGATGAGACGTTATATTAATTTTAAGTCACAAATAAAAATTCTAAACTGGAGGCTGTACATTTTCGCGAGAAGTGTAAATTATGGAATTACTATTTAAGCCTTTTTTCAAATAGAGTAAGCTATTTAAGTGATTACAATTTTAATTGTAGCGTAAGATATAAGCAGGTAGACATTTTTTCTGAAAGTTTATAAAAACGGAATACACGATTTTTTAACTGTTTATTAAAAATACGCTTGAATTTATTAAAGTTTCTTAAAATTTTTAACCAAAAATTAAATAAAATTGCAATATTTTCCAAATATAATTTAAATCTAGAAAAATGTTTTGATGACTCTAAACTCGTGAGTTGGAGCTAACTCCTGGCGACCAAATAAAAAGGTGCTAAAGGGCCGAAGGCGCTGATGATAACAATACAATTTATATGGTATTCTAAATATTTGAGAGTTCACACGCTATGACGGAGTAACTCATGCGCCATGCAGGTGACATTCGACTCGTCACTTCCCACAACACCAGAAGATAATCGAGTCGGAAAATTTACTTAACAAAAAACCGAAAGTGACAGAAGTGCTGGCTTGAAATTTAAGTATTTTAGTACTGAATAGTCTCGAAAAAAACGTTTTATTTGAACTTGTTTCAACAGTGTGAGTGGGTACACTCGCCTGCACTTGAGTACCTACTTTGACGAAAAAGGTAGTGCCCAAATCTCAAAACAGAGGAGAAATTTCAAGCAGAAATTGAATTAAAAATTAAATTAACAAAATTAAAGACTGACCGAGCTAGTGAAAGATAAGAGGATCATGAAACGCGAATCCAGATGAATAATCTAGAAAAACGAGAAGTGCAAATAGAATTTCAATATACGATAAGCGAACCCATATAGATGAGGCAAGTCGGTAAGTGCTAATAAACAACGCAGGTATAGGGGGCGCATCGACTGTGATCCGGGATAGCATTGTTAAAAGAGCAACTGAAATTAGAGATGGACGAGCAGTAGGACTCCTACCGCTTACTGTCCTCTGGCCGCCTGCACACTCAGGCGAAGCAATACCTGCTGCACGACAGGAGCTTCTCAGGACCTCTTGCAAACTCCAGCAGGTATTTTACTGTCCGCTGAAGTTGCAGTAACTCACTAGTCCGATTTACCGAATTTTTCCTGCAAACTCCGGCAGCACTCCGGCTCAAGGTATAAGAATTTCATCGTTTAGTCGGGCAAAATTATTATTTTAGTAATTACGAGCTATTGAAGTTAAACTTCCAATTCCAATTATCCAAATCTGTCGAAAATTGGCATATTTCTTAATGCTATATTTTTCTATTTGTTACATCTGTTTGGATATTTATTTACTTAAATGATGAGAGAATCCTTCATCTATAGAATAATCAAAAGAAAATATAATGGTGGACTGAAACTGTCTAGAAAGTGTAAAAGACTTTTTGTTACAAATTTACATTCTAAATAAATTTGTACTATTCACATTTGCCCTTCTGTGTTATCAGTTTTCGCAAAAATTCTGATTTGCAAAAAAATTGTGTTTGCTGCAAAAAGGATGTCAGCAATATCTAATAATAAAAGAAAAATTGTAAAATGTGAGCTAGTTGGGAAAATGCCATTTCAATGTGTACATAAAAATAGGTACCATTTTGAATGATTCGAAATGGAATAGGTGTTATAGATCCCCCATTTTTACTGTCAAGCAAAAAAAAATTTTATTTTTTCAATTTATATTTGAAATTATTTTATTTTGTTTATATAATATTCTGGATCAAAAATATTGTAAGTTGAAGATTTTATTATTGAATTATTACTAATGGCCAGGAAAAACTATTCAACTATTTTTTTTTTATTTCAACTATTTTGTAGAAAATTAACTTTTTTAAAATTCATATTTTGGTGTTGAAAAGGGACCTAAACTCCTTTTTTTATTAGAAGTTAAAAATTCCAAGCTTCCGTTAAAAAGACATCTTTTTATTTAAAAATGAATCTGTTTGGTTTAAAATTCAAATTTTGGTGAAGAGTCATCCTTTCCGGTTTAAAGTTCAACTATATTTTTACAAATTTACGTATTTTAAATTTATATTTTGGTATGGAAAAGTCAATTGAAATCTTTTTTCAGTAAAAATTCAACTTTATTTCAAATTTGTCTTTTTGATTCAAAAATCCATCTATTTTAGGAGAAATTTCATCTTTCTTTGATAAAAATGAAACTTCCTGATTGAAAATTCAACTATTTCATGAAAAAATTAATTTTTGTATAAAAGTCATAATTCAACTATTTTTTTGAAAATTTGTGTTATTTCAAAAAATTATCTGTTTTAGTAGAAACTGCATCTTTTTTTGATAAAAATTCAATGGTTTACATTAAAAAATCAAAAATCTGGGTAAAAAGTCCTCCTTTTTTATTGCAAATTCAACTATTTTTTTTAATTTACTTGTTTAAAATTAATATTGGGGGTTTAAAAGTCAACTAAAATCTTATTTAGTTAAAAATTCAACTTTTTAAAAATGTGGCTTTTTTATTAGAAAATTAATTTGGTTTAGTGGTTTTGTCTTTTGGGGTCAAGATTTAATAACTTATAACGGGGTTTTTCGCGGCCTAAAATAAAATTCCCGTTATTGCATAGAAATTAACCCGTAATCAATTAAATTACCGTCGGTTACTCAAAAAAAAAATTTAGAAACAAGAGGAAAGTTCCTAACCTGAAAGATAAGAAAAAAAGGGGAAAAGGGTGTAGGGTTCAAGAAAAACACAAAATCTCGGTAGGCCAGTTATATTCGTTATCACAGAGTTTACACGTTATTCTAACCACCGCCTGGTTTACACAC